>JANVFU010000017.1:600000-764889 GCA_027921405.1 Lentinula detonsa
TAGAGCAGCTACCAACAGCATGAAAGCTAATTGTGGTGGATGCGCGAATGTAGGCATCCATGGTCGTGTTGCTGACGTTAGGATACTCGCCGACAACCGCCGCAAAAAGAGGCGAGACGGGGTCGGCGAGGAATTCTTGCCAATCCGGAGTTGAAACAAACGACAAAGCGCCGAGGATAGCTTGTCGCATGACTAAAATATCCTGCGGTGCACTGTAGAAGTTATAGTCAATCAATGGGTTCCCCATGGGATTTGTTGGGTCGAGAGTAACGGATCCACCTGGGAGGCCGATGCTCAATGTCGTGCGATGTAAAGTCAGGGCGATACTTACGGGAGTAAGGAACAAGATTTACAGCATCTAAAATGAATTCCGCGTTTGCAAAGTTAGCCTCTGCATCGAATGCATTCTGAAAAGGTGATATTGAGAGTTTTGCTCAAAGAGTAGAGCGTACGAGCTTACCACAGTAGGTAATAATTCGAAATGCGGAGAAGCAGGCCCAGGCGCCAGCTCGCCATATTGTTCGACAAGAGCTTCCACTTCGAGGTTCGACATGTTCATTCGAGCGAATCCCACAGTATTGCTGATAGCCAGGACCATACGTCCAGTTCTGGTGCTGTTCCATTGTGCAAGTGCTTGCTCATAGGCTGCTTCGGCTTCTGCAGCAGGAACTGGGCTACTGGTGTTCCACAAATTCGAGACTGCGGGCTGTTCGGTCAAGTTCTTACCGACGCTGGGTAGATTATGCACAACAGGGATGTTCATGGCGGAGAGCTCTGTGGCATCTCCGATTCCAGAATTGAGGAGAATATGAGGAGTATTGAAAACACCTGCGGCAAGCAGGACCTCGACCCTTGCTGTTACATTGATTGGAATACCTACCAATGATAATAAGATTACAAGGTTCAAGAATGTGGACAATGTTTAGAAGGCCTTACCGTTGGCGGTCAACGTCACAGTATCAATACTACTCCCGTTTGACGCAGAAATTCGTGTTACAAGGCTGTTCACGGCGATATCGAGGTTGGTTCTATTGAGATAGTTATCAAGGTAGGCTGTTGCAGCACTACTCCGTGAGCCGTTGCCTATTGTGGTCTGTGTCCAACCTATAGGATTTGGGCGTCAGATTGCGCCATTACGTGCATCAATTCGCTATACCAAAACCAATGGGTTCCCCGTCATCGTAGTCTTCAATGAATGGAAATTGCTCGTCCAACCTTCCCATCACGAGTTGGTCTAACGACTGACTGTATCCTCCAACCGTAACTTGCAATGGTCCCTGAGTACCATGTAGAGCAGGGTCGTACTGACCAGAGGTATTATGACCGTCTACCGGAGAAGTAAAAGTTTCGCTCTAGAGAATGTCAGCAATCTATATTCACGTTAGAACCAACACTAACTTTTTCGAAATAGGTTTGCAGCTCGTCCCACAACCACCCTTGATCACCAGTTACGTTCGCCCAACGATCATAATCTGCTGATGAACCACGGGTATACCACATCCCGTCTGGATCATTCGGTCAAATATACGGGTATCCAAAGTTTAAAAAAAGGACAAGACTAACTTATTGAGCTTGATCCTCCAAGAACATGACCTCGAGGCGCAGGAATCGTGTTATTCAATAAGTTGACTTGACTGCCCGGGCAAAAGAAATCGTATTGACTCTTGAGAAAACATCAGTTGAGCATAGTCAGTGAACATACGGCACTGATGTATAGTTCCAGTTGTAACTCGTTCCGGGTCCTGTGAAGTTCTGCAGGCCGGGTACCTCGATGTAGTAAACCCCTTGATGTCTGATTCAAGGGACTCAGAGGTATGAATCGATTCAGGAATATTCGGGCACATACGATCCTCCTGCCTCCAGTAAGAGAACTGATGTGTTGCTGTTCTCTGTCAGACGACTTGCAACTACGCTTCCAGTGAGTCCACCTAGTATGTATGGGCATAGTCATGAAATTGAGGTCGTGAAAGCTTCTTTAAAAAAATCATACTGACCTCCGACTATAACATAGTCATAAGAGTCCAAAGAAGGGATCTCATTTGGATCCTCGTAGATCTTCCCATTGCACAGTGGAACCGACACGGCCAGAAGGCCTAGCAATGCGAATGTTGGAGACATGAAGTTTGAAGCAACAATGAGCGACTGGATGCAAGCGAAACGGACTCCTATATGTAGTATAATTGGCACTTGAAGTTGAAACCGATGTTGCAGCCCCGCCGACGCGGAAAGATGGCGGTTGAGACTATAGCATCCCAGCTGACGCGCTTGCGGCCGTCCCTTTGAAGTTATTCATGAATGTTGTTAGTTATTTCCGATGTCAACTAAGGTAGCGCATCAACTTCCGGCAAGTACGCATAGCATATAGTGAAAAATCGATAACACCCGTCACATGAGAGGGAAAAATAATCATTCTTTCTGCGAGCGTGGCCAAGCTTGGGCCTATGCTATGCTATGAGGTTTTGGCGCTACGCACTTTTTCATTCCACACCACACACCCTTCCTGGCTTTTACCCTTCCTGGCTTTTACCCTGTACATGACTAGCGCTGAATAGCTGAGCACCATGTATGTAATATGGAACTTGCGGCCGTAACGGCCGTTACAAGCACCAATACATTGCATTCTCCAACTCGGCATATTCATTCTCCAAATCGGCAACCTCCCTCATCGATTGCAACGAGGACTTCGAAGCGAGTCTCATATATTGAGAGCTGAACCTTCCGATACTACAGAACCATCTTCTTTCGTGCTAACAATGTCTCTACCTCTACGCAAAATCGGTGATGCTCAAGTTTCTGCTATCGGCTTTGGTGCCATGGGTCTGTCTGGATTCTACGGTGAAGCAGTAACCTCTGACGAGGATAGATTCAAGGTAAAATTTATTCTCGCATCCTCAGCTTTGAATGCTGATTTTTTCGTACAGGTTCTTGACGCAGCTTTTGAAAAAGGCTGCAGACTGTGGGACACAGCGGACATTTATAATGTTTGTTCTTTGTTGTTCATATCGTGCTCTCTATCTCCCTACATAAATATTCAAGGACAACGAAGAACTCATTGGAAAGTGGCTGAAACGCACCGGTAATCGTGACAAGGTTTTTATCGCAACTAAAGTTGGCTACTACCACAAGCCCGAGGTTCGTCTCGTCAATGGGGATGCCGACTATATCCTTGAGGCTGCAAACAAGTCGTTGAAGAAGCTTGATATACCCACTGTAGACTTACTATACCTTCACGTATGTCATCTTAGATATGACTGGATATGTCTTTTGATCCTCATCATAACAGCGTGCAGATGTAACTGTACCTATCGAGGCAAGAACTCCTTCTGAACGGACGCATCACGGAACTGACGGACTTCCAGGTGACTGTAGGAGCGATGGCGCAGCTAGTCAAGTGCCGGTTTATTCCTTGCTCGTATCTTTCTATGACTCTGATTGGCGCTTATCTTAGGGAAGGCAAAGTCAAGTACCTTGGTCTCTCTGAAGTTTCCGTCTCTACAATCCGAAGAGCCCATGCTGTGCACCCTATTTCCGCTGTTCAAGTTGAATACTCTCCGTTCAACTTGGAGATCGAAGATGAGCAGATTGGCGTCCTTAAAGTCTGTAGGGAACTCGGTATCACCATCGTTGCGTACTCTCCTTTAGGACGTGGTATCTTGACTGGCCAGGTGGTACGTGCTAGGTATTCCGATGCGCTTCTTGATATGTTATCTTCATGATATTCTAGAAATCCGCTGCCGACTTCCCCGAGGGAGACTTTCGTAAGATCTTCCCCAAATACAGCCAGGAAAATTTCCCGAACATCCTGAAACTTGCTGATGGTCTGAAGGAGATTGGAAAAAAACACAATGCTACTGCCGGTCAGGTTGCGCTAGCGTGGCTATTGGCACAAGGCGACGATATCATTCCGATTCCAGGAACCAAGAAGGTTCGAGCCTTATCATGATTTTGCCCGGAAAGCGCGAACTCTGAAAATTTTCTGCGTAGGTTAAATACCTTGAAGAGAACGTGGGAGCTGTGAACGTTAAGCTATCGGAAGAAGACCTCAAACTCGTTCGCGAATACATCGAAAAGTCGGATGCTACTAAGGGGGCTAGATATCCAGAATGGGGCATGCACCTCGCGTATGCTGACACTCCGGAGCTTCGTGAGTATCATCTTCGGGAGTCATGGCAGTGATTCAACATCCTCTTACAGCCAAATAATCACATATAGAAATGACGACGACGACTTTACCCATCGAAGGTGCAACTGACACAGCTAACTTGAAATCAAAGAAAAATACTCGACAAATGTTTTGCAATTGTACGATAGCATGATTTTGTACAGTCATTGGCAATTGAGCAATATATATATCTTGCGCCCAAAATGCCCAATCACGCCGCCCGATAAACATATTGAATCCTAAGAGGTAGATAAAATAGAGGACCATTATTCAATTAAAACCACCTGTGGATAGCGACGGAGGTAAAGCATTTGCATTATCTCCACAGCCAAGGCTATCATCATCCGATAAAGTGAGCTCAATCACTGTGTCTGCTGTGAACAAGTCCCAGTCAAGATAGCAGTTAGACTTATACTGCTCTCCGTTTACTACGACACTCTGATAGATCAAGTCAATCGTAACGATCTAAATGGCAAATAAAGGCTCCTACCGAAACATAGACTGTACCAATACCATCCGCAGGATTGCCGGCCCAATTGTTGGTTTTGATAGTTGTCGTGGTTTCGTAAAGAGGGTTTGAGAAAGATATCGAAGGAAAGAACGGGGAGGAAAGAAGGTATTGGGTCGTTGCTGGGACGGGATACAACCCAGCCAGAAGGAACGCAGCATAGCTTCCCATGGCGCCTGAAGTCGAGTGTTGAGTATATCACATACAGTAGGTGCAAGGGACTAACCTGAATCATCATTCCCTGGTAGACCAGAAACACTGGTATTGTACGATTCGGATATCACTTGTCGAGATTGTTTCGTACTCAACCCTGGCCTATTAGCATAGTGGTACATGAAAGGAATCTGTTGGGATGGTTCGTCGGTCGGGTCGAAATAGCTTTGGTTGAAAATGATGTCCAGCCTGTCAATAAAGCTTTCATTGCCTCCTTGTAGTGCGATGAGTTGTGCAGTGTCGTGAGGCACGAACTAGTACGCAAAATTGAACATGGATGCAAATATTGCAGAAAAAGACAAACTTGGGAGTACTATAATGAGAACAAGTAGATGTTAGTTCAGAATGAAGCATCAGTCAATTCCCACTTACCACCATCGGAGAGGATTCATAGAAACCATCATGGTTGTTGCTGTCTAAATAGCAAGTGGAATGCGTGGGGTCATTCACGCTACAGTGTCGGGGATCTGTGTACATATCGAAAGCTCCCGTACTAGATTTGAGCTGTAGATGGTTTGCTTATTATGCTAACCTTTCTACTTACATGAATGACGACGTACCTGCATCATACCAATAACGCCAGGAAAGCCGGGAAGAGTGATGTTTGGATTCCACATATTGAATGCACCATTGGCTCTCTTTGCGAACTGGAATCATGCGTCAAAACGGCACCTCAACAACTCACGAGAGGCGAGGACTAACCTTGGCGGCATCGGTGTCATTGCCAATCAACTTGGCAACCTGTGAAATCGCAAAATCTCCAAACGCGTACTGAAAAGGTTGCGAAAATGAGCTTAGGTGTGTAGTTGCTTCGACGACGCGAATTACCTCAAGTGTCCTCGAAACTTGTCTGGTGTTGGTACCCCCAAAATCTGAATTTAATTCGTCCGGGACATAATCTAGACTGAAATTGGTTTATCATCGGGGCTCAAGGTATGAATCAGCCCACTTAGGTTATTCCAGGCAATTGCCTGACGACCTTGCAAATCCCAATCTCCAGGCTCGTTTTGGGAATCTGTAAGAAGGGAAGCGTACAAGTCCGATACAGAAATGTTTAAAGCGGTGGCGTGCTCATGGTATCTTGAAAAGACATAACAATTCCGAGGTTATTAAATCCGAGGTTGGACAAAGGAAGTGCACGAAACATACTTGACAAAAAACTCTCCAAGAATCGGATCCGCGTCTACGTTTAGTTTGAGTCAAAGACGCGAGGACTGTTTGGGTCAATGCCACTTACTGCTTCCACCTTGCACCCACTGCTGGATTGTGGCGCCACGACATTCCGGAAGCCAACCCTCGAACCTCCATATATCTATCATTGCCCTGGTGATGAGGGCAAATCTTTCGGGGTCATGGAGAGAGAATAAAGGGTACAGAGTGCGAAAAGTGTCCCAATTGCAATAATACGAATCGTAGTAAGGCTCAGTTGATTGCCATCTCGGGTTTTCTCCTGAATCTGAAAGGACAGTCAGGACAAAGAGCTACGAAGAATTTATGTTTGCGTACAATCAGCTGGTACAATGTGCGTCCTGTATAACTACAAGGACCTTAGAGGTAGCAGGAGATGATGCGAAGCATGATTCAGCTTACTGATGAGTAGAATAGCTGAATTGTCTCTTCTTCTACACCAGTGGGATCAACCTGGATTCTTCCCAGAAGCTCGTTCCATTGTGCTAGTGCATCAGAACGAACGCGTTCGAAGTCCCAGTCTGATATTTCTGCCTCCGCGTTCGAGCAAGCCTGAGCACTCGAAATGAAAGATACCCCGACCCGAACCAAAACTGACGTTGTTCCATTCGTAGCAGGTTGGAATGTCAGTAGAGCTCCAGAGGAGCCACTGTAGGTACCGCTTAAATTGGTTTTGTTCTGAGTAACTGTATTGAATGACCAAGAACCGTATTCGGTAGGACCAATGATATCATAGCCTTCTCCCTGAAAATCTACGCAAGTAAAGAGATGGTAAGCTCCAGGCCCAAAGCTACCCTCAAACCAAGCATCTCCCGTTACGCGACCGGTGGTGGGGTCGATCAACAATGTCACATCATAACCGCTTTGGAGACCGTCGTCTGTTAGGTCTACAAGTAATCGAGGTTCTGAGGAATTGGATGGAAAAGTATAACGATGTAAGGCTGTGCGTCGAGTGGTTGTGAGCTCCGCACGAATACCGGTAGATAGGTTGGATGCAAAGTATCCAGGAGAAGCGGCGTCATCGGGAGAACCTGCATGAGAGTGTTGAGCTGATGGCTGTGTCTATACAATCTGCTTACCATCTGATAAAATTTTCCTCGGTACGGCTCGACTGGAGGGAGAGGTGGGACATTCGGTGAATGAGGAACAAGAGGCAAATGGCCAGATCTTGAAATTTGAAAGAGACGCTGACTGTCTCAGGCATATTAGACTAGCTTCACTTTTAGTCGAAAAAGACAGTTGAACTCACACCACCCGTTCCAGAATCATGTAATTGCGAAAAGCCAATGGCATCATACTGTGGATCTGCATCATATCCCGCTTGCTATGGCTGGGATTGAGATTGTCTGTCAATGTCAGCTTTTATCAGCGGCTTACGTTTCCCGGGGAGTTGGTGTCCAGTCCTGCCTTCACCATTCCGTGAGGGAGAGTTGCACCTACGTAGTACATTAGTCCAACATCTAGATCTACGGAATGAATCCATACCAGGGAAGACGTGACCTCCATTCGTTGTACCAATAAAAGGCAAAACATAATCAGCGGGATTGGGAATGAATGGATCTGCTATGCACTGAAGGACAAGTGAAGACAGCAGAGGAAGGAAGGCCAATAGATGCATTGCTACAAATATGGGGTTCTGACGTCCAGAATAACGCGGAAAATATATCCCATACTTATAAGGGATTCAAAAGCACGCACGAAGGCAGAAACTGTGAATTGGCGTTGTGATACGGGTAATCTAGAAGCCTCAGCCGATTATGGACCGTTTATTAAGGCAAAGCAACTGCTCTGAGTCTTGCAAATGAGTAAAGGAGACTCGAAACGGTTGTGAAAGAAATTTCTTGGCGGTCAATGTGACCGATAGCAGGGGCTTCAAACGTATTCTGGTACTTCCGCGGATACAGCGACCAATGCTGAAGCGAGGAACGAGCATGGTACATGAGTTGCGTGCCTTGCCAGCATGGTCCTCATTATACTTCTAGGGCGCAAAGCATACAAATCCTCAGTGGTTTTTTTCCGAGCATAATCAAGACATCAGTTCAAGCCGTTCATCTGTCCGTCACAGTGTGGGGCATGAGCTTATGATTTGAACGAATGATCTGCGAATAGAACATACACAGAAATTCTGTCGAGTTGAACTCTCCATTCTGGCTCTCCAAAATCAACTGCAAGCCGCAACATGCAATTCACACATCTGGACGATGTCGTATTCTCAAATATCTTGTCAACGTTCGGATATTGTTCGGGCATCGAGGTATGTTGCACAATGCTGGTACTAGTAAAGGTACATATGTGTTTATATTTTCCTGGGTTCGGAGTAAATGGAATTGTTCAGGCACTGCGAAACAGCACTCACATGGCATAAATACATGAAAACCCATCATCTTCGAAACAGGATCAGAGTTATACTGGTCCACGACACAGCTGAGCTAGTTGGAAAGTATCCCGAACGGGGCATTACACGAAAACAGGGATCTAGTAGAAAGTAATAGAGACAAAAGGCTCAAGTACAAAATCAAAAATCAGAACTGGTCAAAGCTGATTATCTCATCCACATGGCCGGATCGGTTATTGATCTTTCCGAGTCCAATGAACTCAGCAATAATTATTTCAACCGTTAAATTGCACCATTTCTTTCCATCATGAGCAGAGCTACTACAGCTACCTTTACACCTCCCTCTAGCGATATCTTGCGAAACGGGTCCTGCTTATGTGGCGCAATCAAATTCACCATCAAAGGTGACCCGTTTCATTACCTCGTCTGCCATTGCAAGAATTGTCAGAAAGCGAGCGGGTCTGCATTTATGATGAATATTTGGTTCAAGGAAGAGGTGCGTAATAGTCAATCTCGAATTCTTATTCGCCCTTCCAACGCCTCGTGTGGGATGACTTATAGGCCTTCAAACTGATTTCGGGCCAGGACGCGCTCAAGTCTTACCAAGACACCGACACCGACACCGGCAAACCCTTGTCCAGATTTTTTTGCTCCAACTGCGGCTCCAATGTATTCTTCCGCATGTCTCCAGACCTTCCGAGAAGCGATGTCTACCTCATCCAAGGTCCCGCGATTGAGGGTAGTGAAATTTGGAGTAAGCTCACGTCAGATAGATTGCTCAGCAACCAAGTACTAACGAAGAATGAATCCTCTTCCATGTTTAGCCCCACGTAAAGAGTCATTCCCAACTAACAAATTACCCTGGGTCAAACACATCGAAACGAGACCCACGGAGAAAAAAAGCAAACTATGATCGCCAGTTCGTCACGATTATAACTATCCAGTGTTTTATATCGTCCTCTCTGTCAAGGGAGGACTACACATCTTACTTTAATAGACACTACATATACTCAGGAAAGCAATGCTTTCCTAAAGAGATGTCGTGGCCTCAGGCGAAACTCGACCCCGCAATACGACCCTGTTGTTTTCAAAGAGCGAACTAGAAACCCGAACGACGCTTTAAACGCCTGTAAACTCCGCGAGGTACTCTAATCGATAGATAATATAAGCATCGCCAAAGATATAGCAGAGGGGACGCACCCCGAGTAATCTCAAAAGCAGCAAATGTACTTGCGGCGGCCGGTATACTAGAGGACGTTAGAACGCGTTAAGGAGTACGAATGATATGGGTGGTTTACCTTCGTATCACTAATAAGGAAGGAAAAAGGACATGAGCATAATGAAACACAAAATTTCAGAAACGAAACTTACAGGATGGCGTAAGACCACTAAAAAGTCCTTTCCTAAGAATCGAAGCAACGCACACAGTTGAATCTTTGGTTTGAAAACTAAAAAGGTCAACTCACAGTCCAGATTCGGCTAGAACAGTCTTGGCTTCATGAGCAATATATTGCACCGGCGTACCCACTGGCGGCGTTTGACGAAGCTGGACGCGAGATTTAATGACATCTAGAGGAGGTAGACCGAAGAAGAGTGAATATAGTATCCAAAGACACGAGAGAAGGACGCCAACCTAACGGATAACATGATAACCAGTATGCGATCTGTTCGAGTACAACAGTCGGTAATCATCTCAAGTCCACATAACCTAGCGGGACTCACCCCGCCAGTCGATCCGCTAGCCAACAATGCCCATACAGGTAATTCTGAGCCGTATATTGAGGCGAATTTGCGTTTAGAGAACTCATACGCTGGAAAGGATTGACGAACGGGACAGACGGCGGATGGTGGTCTACTTACCGGTATAAAATCTATTTAACAGTTAAGGTTGGAGTGTGAGAAGAAAGAGGGTATCGTACCCTGCATAAGCCGGTATTTCTCGCGCCAAAGTTACCTAAAGCATAGACATTGTAAGATGAATTTTGGATATGATTTTCGAGATCGCAACTCACCCAGTAGCCGCGCATAACACCCTTCCTAAATCCCCATTGGTTCCACATTTCTTTAGCTACCGCACTTAAGTGTTTATCTTGGGCTCCTCCGTATTGTCCTTGCATCCGGACTTTGAACATTTCCACTGCGATCCAAATCAATATGAGAGGCGAGACTGGTCCTGCAAGAATGCATACCCGGGCTAGCAAGTACAGCATTGGCTGCTCCAGCCATGGCACCAGCCAGAGAGGTCTCTAGTAATGAGAGCTGTGGATAGGGTGAAACAATCTTTCTTGAAATACCATAAGCCGCGAAGAGTAAGGAGTTGACGCCTGCTATACCGAGAAGAGGGCTGGCCATTCCTAGAAAGGCAGATCGTGTTCAACGCGACTAGAGTTTGATTATTGACTTAAGGACATCGATATACCTTTATATAGCGCAAAGAAACCTTCTTTCCTGACAGTTTGTGCTATTATATCCATTGGTCCTTTCTGGAGCAGATAAGAAACCTTAGCATCCTTAGAACGGTTCGAGTCGAATGCTCACAAACATGCCCTCTATGTTGGTAATTAGGACAAATCAGTATAAGTGTATTCCGAAGAACACATACTGGGAGCAATCTGTGCTCGAGTTTTGACCGTATCCAAAGGATGCCCGACGAGCACCTGAGCTGCTCCTCCAACGCTACCGGCAATCAACTCATTCGCTGTTGCTTGCCAGCTTAATTTCGTGGCCATCTTGGAGGTTAGAAGGAAAGAACGTGAATTGAACCATCAGAATAAACATTATAGAGACGCACGAGAATGACGCGAGTGATCATCAAAATCCTTACTCTTCGAGAACGTGACCATTCGATGGTCCGTGCGTACATGAGATGCTTCAAAAGCAGGCCCAAATCTTCTCAAAAATTCATACTTACCTTGATGGCACAAGCCCCTTCATGTACCGGGTTTGTGGGCTGTGGAGATCCTTCATAGCACGGCGACCTTGTCCATACAAAGGGTGTCTGCGGCTTGTATAGGCTCAGGCTTATGCACCGTCTCAATATTTTCCTGTCCTGCATTGGCCACTCTGGCTGGGCAGGCTCTTTTTTTGCCCGTTCGAGGTCTTAACCCTAACCCTAATACTGCTCGCTAATTAATGATTACAGAAGGATAGAGACGGGACATATGTTTGCATCTTTCGGTCTAACCTTCATCTTTGCGTTTCCTATCTTTTCCTTTCAAAACATCATTCCCCTCTCTCATTTCCAACGCAGATCGATCGCCATGGTCGTCGGGTCCACTCCCGGTCTACACTTTGCTCATGACTCCAGGACTGGTCATCCTGTTGAGTCTTCGTTGATGGCAGTAGGCGACGAGTGTGACAAAACCTTGTGTATTACCTGGAAGATGGATTCGCAGCTGGAAGCGTTAGTATGCCGAGGAACTTTTGTTCTCGTCTGAACTATTTGATTATTTACTTACACTTACATTACATTTCGTTTCCGATTGACATGTATGACTGACGGACAGCGCAAGAGTACGCGCAGCAGTCCTGGTCAAGCCTATATGTATCGGGCAGTAGCTTCTGCGAAAGGAATCCTCCTCTTGTGAAAACTTCGAATTCGGCGTGAAAACTTCAACTTCAGCATATTTCGACGACCCCGAACTATCTCGATAAAACTACGTTTAGATAATAGTGGACACGACTGGGATATCCTCGCTGGTCCTCGCTTGGACCAAACAATCTTTCTTCATCGGGACGGACGGCGATCCACATGACGATAGGGCCGAAACTCTCGTTCCCACCATCATCGACGGTCAGGAAGCGAGCCGTCTTGAGCGCGGAGTACTTGAGCCTGTGGGGCCTTCATCGACGCCAGGATTTTAGGAGCGACGCTATCGTCCCGCACCTCGTTGAGCGACGTGTTGAAGACGCCAAAGGCGGTCTTGGTGGGAATCTTGTGGAAGTTGGTTCCGGGCGCGGGGATGGGGAACGGGTTGGTCTCGAGATTGGAGCGCCACATGAGCTGTGGAGGGTTGCCGGAGACGCCGTGGCAGTAGAAGTTCTCCTCGTACTGGGGAATCAGGTCTCGGGCAACGACTATGAGGGCGTCAGAGCCGATGCTGAGCTCCGAGTAGAGCGTCTTGGCCTCGCTGACGTTGGGAGAGATGGGAGAGATAGGAGAGGCGGGCACCCGAGCAGCGTCTTGCGGGGAAGCCTGAGCCTGAGCCGGATACTTGCGGTTGGCGACGTCAACGATAAAGCAAGTCACGTCTGAGAAAGGAAGAAGGTATGAGTGAATGGGAGATTGAAACGCGCAAGGAAACAAGATGGGAAAGACTTACTGCCGAAGTGAGCAGAGTAGGTCTTCACTTCCTTGACAAGACGGTTGATACCGGGAGCAACGTCTACAAGATGGACGGGCAATAAGGAGTGATAGATGGACGTGTGTGTAATGACGAAGGGGCTCACTTGGGCACAGGAAGCCGAGGTTAACGAGCTCATCGTCACTTAGGTCGACGATCTCTGCGGGAAAGGCTCAGCACTCGTAACGAGGAGGAACGGCGGCGGCGTACTCAATATAAGCCTCATCCATGACAAAAGGGAACAGTGAGAAAGCGCAGGCAAGTAACTCGTCGACGAGGGATGAGTTGGGGAGGGAAGGGAAAACGCGAAGAGGGGATCCGCGAGTGACTCGAGCATCAATCAAAGACAGTGGAAAGAGGATAATGAAGAGGGCTGTGGAATCTTGTTTGTATGAATAGCTGGTAAGAAGAAAAAAAGAAACCGTCGTTAGGTTTGAACAGCGAAAGGGCAAAAGAATGAATGAATGATACCTCTGCACGAGAAAATGCACGAGCGCCGAGCAAGTTAGATAGCTCCTAGTGGTAAGGCGATAAGCAATGCCGTACCAGTCTAACCATAAGTCAACAGTCAACCTAATGGTCAAGACTTGGTAAGACAAAACACATACCACTGTGAACACAAAGAGATACACCCAAGCTGCAAGTGCGAATGGGAAATTGATCAGGACGAGATGAGTGAGTGAACGCCAGTATACGGATCTGGTGAGAGGAAGGAAATATCGGGCCCAACGAGCCTGGGTAGAGGATATTGTGATTCGTGGGTGATGGGTTGTTTGGTTTAGGTTCGGGAGTCTAACACCAGTGGAGAGCGAACGTCTAGGTGATATACGACGGTAGCCAACATTAACATTGACATTCTCTTCACCATCGAATGGTCGTCCACCCTCGAACCGTGACTCTTCTTCTTCTCCTTCACTTTCTTCTCCTCGTTCACCACCACCTTCACCACCTTCATCATCTTCACACTCTGAAAAAAACACCCAAGCCGAATGTGCGAGAGATGCCAACGAAGGAGCGAAGCTGTTGATGCTGGATTGGGATAGAGACCTTGGTCGGAGGTGTGATGTAGGGGAAGGAGACTCTGTATGTCCGGCATTGGTACCACCTAGTGAGGCGTCGTTTACGAAGCTGTATCCTCGGTGGTGTCATCCACCGCAAACGCGCGTATGAGATTCCTGGCAGACCGTTGGTGGGGTTCGTGGTTATCAGACGATGTTGCTGCTGAGAATCTCGTTTAATAGACCTTGTTCTTCTATTGACATGGACAAGTCTAGTGCGATGAGAAGAAGTATACGGATGTGGTGGATCGTTGAGAGATCCTCTGATATAGCTATCACAGAGTTCGCCACATGGGAAGCACTTGTGATTGGGATGATGATAATGGGGCGTCAATGGAAGGTGGTGGGGATGAAGACATCGATATCTGTAGGGATAAGCTAGCTAGTATTATAGTACTAGTTATTGAGCTGAATTCACGCACGGATTTTGGATTTAGACCTTGTGGGAATGACACGAAGACCGTGGAAGGGCAAAGAATGTTTCGGATTCGAGGCAACGAATCCTCAAAAGTCAAAGTCTTTGGTACTTGATCAGGGCGATGGTGATTTCCTTCCCGATCCTCTCAAAGAATGTCTTTAGAGTAGGCGTGTTTTTTTTTTCTTTTTTTTTTTTTTTCGAATTCGAAGTATCCTTAAAGCGCCAGATTTCTCGAGCGGTGAATCTGATCCACTGCGATAGTAACACTGTCGGCGCTATTCCCGGTGACATCGTTGACACAGTTGCGAATTCCTGTACACGCTGGAGAGGAGAAGAGTGCAAAAGGTCTGGCGAAAGCCACTCTACGTCAAATCGAATCCTTGTTCTAACTGGGAGACTTTGGTCTATGGCTGACGCTGCCAGTGTAGTACAAAAGTATGGAAGCGAGTTCGCAGCTGTACTCGTATTAGTCGTGGATGAATTCGGGTGTATTTTGGACGACGACAACAACAACAATGGAACAAGAACGCGGAAATTGCGGAGAGAACACGAGGGAAAAGGTGTTTGGACTGGAATCGCAGTATAGAGCATTGTTTTTAAAAGTGAAGTACACAAGCCTTGTAGAAATATAAAGAGAACGAATGAGGGTACGATACAATCGTCCTCGTATTTCCTCATCTCAACCTCGCAACTGCACAGAAAAGCGGGCGGTGTTGACTCTCGATCATGCAGCCAAAGCGGAGGAGGTGTTCTTTGTCGTACAGAGTGATGATCGTCGTTGTAGTATACGTATTAGACGTAGTCGTTGTTGTTAACGAGGCCAAATTCATATCGTTATCCTTATCGGATCCAGGACGCCCTAGCCCCACCCTGCACAACATCTACACGGGAATCACCAAATGAGTGGGAGGGGTATGCAGATGACGAGGAGGGACAAGATGAAGAGTGTGATAGCGGGGTTTATGAAGAAGCTTGGAAGCGATGTAGAGTTGGTGGACTGGATGAAGTCAGGGTATGAGAAAGAAGGTGCGCGACAAGACGCACCATTGAACAAGTACAACGTCTCTATGCTTACCCTGTCTGTCCTGATCTGAGTCCGGAAACTACGGTGGCGCTATAGCGGGGTACCAGTGATCAGGTGGGGAATTGAAGACGTTCATGACAATGCAGCAGCGTGATATGTAACTAGCAACGCTGTCTACAAGAAAGTGAATGCAAAATATCTTGCTCAGGCCTGAGTACAAGAAAAATCGTGCTTGCATACACAAATCCTGCCTAATTTGTTCAGCTGCTGCCAGTGGTACGACCGAGTCCAGCTGACATTCTACACATGACCGATTGAATAGTGTATTCGGCATTACAAATCGGTCACTCGTGTGATAGCATCAAAAAGCTCTCTCTTACCGCAACCACCACCATGTCAAGTTCCATGTCACACTTTCCCAATGCAAGTAATTTCAATGTGTATGGTGGCAATTTTATTCAAAACACAATTGGTGAGTCCTGATTGAATCAGGAGTCTGCATATCAAACTTGACCTGAATGTTTTCTAGTAAATCCTGACACGCAGAAAACCCCACCCGGTATACTTAATCTGTCTCAAACTTTGATTATTAATACTTATATATACAAATTCTGGTTTCCTTATAAGAATATCACCAGGGATTGACTTTTTGTCCAATACCAACAGATACTTTTACAGGTAGAGAGGAAGCTCTAACAAAACTTGAAGGGTTTTTTGACCCTGGACGTGCTGCTGAAAGAACAAAAGTCTTTCTCCTGTATGGATTAGGAGGAGTAGGGAAGACTCAATTAGCTCTTGAGTTTGCAAAGAGATTCAAGAAAAGGTAAAAGCTGCATTTGATAAGTTCAGCCTCAATACTCAAGTGAAAATATAATTGTTGCCAGGTTTATGTTTACTGCCATATTTTTCATCACTGCAGATCAAGAAGATTCCATCCAAAGAAGCTATGTTGATATTGCTAAGACTAGTGGGGTTGAAAATCCCTCAAGCTGGAAAGTTGGATGGAATTGGCTAAAAGCCCATAAGAAAAATTGGTTGGTTGTAATTGACAATGCTGATGATCCCAAGATTCCCTTCAGCGAATACTTGCCTTCTTGTTATCATGGCAATGTCATCATCACTTCAAGAAACCCTGAGCTTGAGGTTTATTCAAACCAATCCCTGGAGCTGAAAGGTATGCCTGCAGAGGAAGGCATCCAACTGCTGGCCAAATATGCTATGAAAGGCATGAAGGAGATAAGAGATGAAGAGCAGGAAAAAGCTGCTGAGATTGCAAAAGAGTTGCACTACTTTCCACTTGCTCTTGTGCATGCTGGGGCATACATAAACAATCAACACAGTTTATCTCAGGATTTATCTGGATATCTGGACAGGTTGAGAAAGCAGAAGCAGAGGGAACAATTGCTCAGCAAAGGTCCTCGACAATCAAAGGATGGTTACTTTCAGTCTGTGTATGAGACATGGAAAATTAGTTGGGAACAGCTCAGTCCAGATAGCCAAACATTTCTGGGATTATTGGCTCATCTGCACTATGAGAATATACCTCATGCATTGTTTGAAAGAGCAGCGAGGAACTTGGACATGGCTGAATCCCCTCTTGGACCAAGCAATGCTGTTACTAAAGGAAAGGCAATTTTGGAAAGGATTGCGCTGGATAACATTATGGATGATGCAGTTTCATACTCATTGATATCAATAAACAAAGAAAGACAGGAATATACATTTCATCCATTGGTGCATCAATGGCTCAAGGATATAGACAAAGATAGCCACAGGCAGGCTATAGAGGGTATTGTTGTGCTAGCTGTTGGGGAAATACCTCAGAAAGCATATCATTCAGCAGACTATAAATTTTTCAAGAGGCTGGAACCTCATGTCAGAGCTTTGGAGGATTTATTCACCAGTGATTATGTGGTGAAATTGGCAATTGGGTATATTTGGGTTAAGCTTTATTACAATCGCAAAGCCACCAACATGTGGGGACCATTGCTGGATATCATGATAGAAAGATTAGGGCTGGAAGACAGCTTAACACTATACCTTGAGTGTGAAATAGTAGACGCATATCAGGAATCATTAGGAAGAAGGGATGAGCTTCTGGGACTACAGCAAAAGCTGATGGGAATTTCAAAGGAAGTTCTGGGAGATAAGCATCCAGCTACTTTGAACAGAAGTTACGCTCTAGTTCTTACATTGATATTGGAAGGAGAAACAAGTGAGGCCTTGAAACTTCAGCAAAGCTTGTTTGAAAGCTCGAAGGAAGTTCTGGGAGAGGAGGATTTTGATACTTGGGATAGAACTGAGAAACTGATAGAAATACTGTTAATACTGGGAAAGACAAATGAGGCATTGGAACTTGTGAAAAGCTTGCTTGAAACCATAAAGAGAGTTTGGGGAGAGGTGGATTTCTATATTCCGGCCAGAACCCAGACTCTGGTTAGAATATTACAAAAAGCGGGAAGGATAAATGAGGCATTGGAACTTGTGCAAAGCTTGCTTAAAGTCTTTAAGAGAGTTCTGGAAGAAGACCATTCAGGTATCAATATTTTAAATAAAATTATCAGGGAGCTGGCTGTAGAATTGAAAGCTTTGGGAAGGACAGATGAGGCCTTGGGACTTGAGCAAAGCTTGCTTCAAACCTCAAAGAAAGTTCTGGGAGAGGTGCATCCAAATACTTTGAGTACAACCCAGAGAATAGTAGAAATATTGAGAGTTCTGGGAAAGATAAATGAGGCATTGGAACTTGAGCAAAGCTTGCTTGAAACCTTGAAGAGAGCTCTAGGAGAGAAGGATTCAAATGATTTCATTGGATCTCGGTTTGTGCAAGCTATTGTTGATGGAACTCAGAATCTGGCAGAAACATTGAGAGTTCTAGGAAGGACAAATGAGGCATTGCAACTTGAGCAAAGCTTGCTTGAAGTCTCAAAGAGAGTTCTGGAAATGGAGCATCCAGATACTGATATTTTGGATGTAATCAGGGAGCTGGCTGCAAAATTGAAAGCTTTGGGAAGGACAGATGAGGCCTTGGGACTTGAGCAAAGCTTGCTTGAAACCTCAAAGAGAGTTCTGGGAGAGGAGCATCCACATACTTGGGATAGAACTCAGAATCTGGCAGAAACATTGTTAATGCTTGGAAGGACAAATGAGGCATTGGAACTTGAGCAAAGCTTGCTTGAAACCTCAAAGCGAGTTCTGGGAGAGGAGCATCCAATTACTGATATTTTGGATATACTCAGGGAGCTGGCTGTAAAATTGAGACCTTTGGGAAGGACAGATGAGGCCTTGGGACTTGAGCAAAGCTTGCTTGAACCCTCAAAGAGAGTTCTAGAAGAGGAGCATCCACATACTGATATTTTGTCTATAATCCAGAATCTGACAGAAACATTGAGAGCTTCAGGAAGGACAGATGAGGCCTTCATAGATCATCGACTTATATCCGAGAGGATCCAGAATCTATCAACTATACTAGCCTATTTGGGAAGGAAAAATGAGTCATTGGAGCTCATGAATGCTCTGGTGGACCATTCTGTTGAGGTATTGGGAGAGACTCATCCTGATACTTTGTGTTATATAGAGAATCTTAAATTGCTGGAAAGTTTTGCAATCAATGGTTGTCATAAAGTGAGTTGCTCCTATAATTTTCCCCTACTCTACAATACTCATAGCACTATTACTTATTATGTAGTCTGGAACCTCTCATCTTTTTCCATTAGCTTTTCTTCTGCTCCTTGTGCTTGGACTTTACAGTAAGGGATATACAATACTTTCTTTCATTGTCCAAACTCTGTTCCAAACTCTTTGAATTTATCTTATTGAAATGAAATCAATGATTATTCATGTATTGGAAATTTATCTACTTCTGTTTTGCTGAAGTTTAGTTGGAGGATTATGTACTCAATGTGGTATCAATGTAACTTTCATTCAGCCTTGCTGCTCTGCATACTACCTTGCACCAAGGCCTCAAGGCCTCAATATCCAGCACTTTCCAAGAGATCTTGATGGAGAAATTACTTGGTGCTCCAGCAGATGATTTGTCTGGACCCTTGGAGTCTCCCAGGAGCTCCATACAAAGGTAATTATGTACTCATTATGATATTAACACAGAAAGACAATGAGCAAAATAAGTGCCTCTTTTGGCAACAATGTAATCTAAACAATGAATGTACTGTATTGACAGTGATACACCCAGAAATATTCTGTGCCTAAAAACCTGGAATTTCTGAAATTCTAATAGCATTGACATCTCTAACAAGTTTACAGTACATTGTACACTTCAGGCATTGTACAAAAGGCCTGTTATATTCGCGCAGGACAGTCTATTTCTTTTATATACATACAGACACTAATTGCATCCATCGTGTCCGATGGATCCATTATACGTTTATCCTTCATTGCATCCTTCGGATGCGATCACACTTTCTTTATTACAATACTTATAGTTAACATCCACACATTCCTTCATTGAACATTATTACTTCTTACTGAGATCATATGCTCATCAGTCAGCATCTTATACATGTGTTATTTACTTATTACTCTGGTTAGCTACAAGACTAGTATTTAAGCAGTAGTGTAGCTTAGCTGTACTTCAGTTTAAATATCGATTTCAGTTGACTTATACAGTCTATACTCAGTTGAGACATTACACTCGCTTCACTTCAGATCGGATCCTTCGCTCCATCCAACTGCTTCTACTTGGGACACGCGACTATAACAAGGGTACTACTAATAGTGGTATCAATGTCCCATTACTTTTATTCCGCACTGCTCCACACCGCATCACATCGGTTGGTCCACTTGGCTGTATTCAGCATAACTCTAACAGTACATTTAAACTTCTACTCATTATTGTCGTGCTTATAACTCACTTTATTATGGCCTATCATACTCGTGCTCGCGCACACTCAAACACCAATGTCTCTGATACATCTATTCATGATGAACAAGAGGCAAACCCTTTCGCAACAACCGCAGCATCATTCCTACTGTTCTCAGAATCCATCTCTGCCATTGGTACTAGTCGTTGTCGTAGTACTGCTTACAGACCCTTGGCTCCATTGGCAGCTACTGCTGCTTTATCAGCTATTGGAGAAATTACTTCACCAGACTTAGCTGTAGAAACACTTTATACTAAAGATGGCTTACCAGTAGAGGTTTGGACACCTCGTGGTGGACGACGGATCCAAAGGACATCTCCCCAACCATCCTTGCCTTCCCCAACCACAGCTACTCAAGCTGCTAAAGGAAAGGGAAGAGCTATCTCTCCATCATCTGAAAATCTCTCACATTCCCAAAACAACCCTACTCAGGGCCCAGAACCAACTGAACAGGTTCAGGATGAAGAACCTGATGTTCCAGCCAATGAAGACCAACCAGAGGATCCTACACCACAGGGACCAGGTGGTGGACCCGGTGGATGTTATGATCATGCACGGGTTGTAGGGATAAGTTGGATCGCAGACTATAAGTCCGCGGGGTAAAAGACCGATCACCGAGATAAATCCCGGTGAGGGTGGAGTGAACCTACGGAGAGGTCGTCGGATGTTGACGCTACTATTAATAGCGTCCCCGACACGTCGCTGTCCGAAAGCGAAGTTGAGGGTAATTCCGATCGCGGGAGAAACTCACGCGATCGTACTTAGGGTGAGGTTTGAGATTTAACTCTATTTGAAATACACTGTCGAAGTGCGCTATCAAAGTCGATATTTAAACTAGGGACCAACTATTCTACTCTCGTAGCTTTATACTGTAGTCGCTACCTAAGGGTCACTAAGTGATAGTATCCTAGAATAGTATGGTCGAACATGTGGAAGATAAAAGGGGAAAGTATAAAGGAAATGATATAAAAGGATATATAAGAAGTCGGCTAAGTATGAGGGATATAAAATCAAAGTGTAACAGGATCACGGAGGTAAGCTCCGCGACGGAAGAGAATAGTAAAGTCAAATACTGGGGAATGATCGTCGAGCCCACGGGAGTTGAACTTGGCATGGTCGTAACAGTGCCCCCCCATTAGGATCGAGCCCTCGAGATCCTGAGTAATATGACTAAAAATAGACGTGAATGATCAGAAGCAATGGGGATCAAAGTTTAAAAATTGTGATGTGATGTGAAAAACAAAGAAGAGTGAAAATTGTAAGTTGAAACGGCCCTTAAGTCGCGAAGCATATAAAGACAGGGCTGTCTCAAAATTTTGATAAGTTCCCTCTCTCCTTGATCACCATGTCCAACACCTCCAACGACAACGAGACCATCCAACAGCGCCGCGAGAGGATTCTGCAGGCTCAGGCCGCAAGACAACGAGCCCGGGAGGAGGAGATCGCGAGACAGGAGGCAGAGTTCGCCGCGGAGATGGAGAGGATCGAGGCGGAAGAGAAAGCCGCGCGAGAGGCGGAGGAGAAGAGAAAAGCTGAAGAACAACGGGTAGCTGAGGAAAGGAGAAAGACCGAGGAAAAAAGGATCGCCAAAGAACGAAGAATAGAGGAACAACGATGACAGGAAGAGGAGGAAAGGGTAGCTGAGGAGAAAAGAGTAGCAGAGGAAAAGAAGAAACAGGATAAGGTTCAGCTTGCGGAGGCGCAACGAAGGGAGAAGGAACAGGCAGCAGAAGAGGCCGCGGCGGAGGCAGAGGACGAGGAGGAGCGAAGCGTCGCGTTTGCCAAGCTGGTAGAAGAGAATAAGAAGGAGAAGGAAAGAGCCGCGAAGGACTTGGAGAAACGCCAAAAATCGATCTCCCAACCACTCCGTCCCGATGTCGAAGTTCTAGTCCCGATGGCCAGCCCGCGGCGTAAGGCCTATAAATCCAAGGCCATAATTTCCGACGAATCGGACGATGAGGTGGTAGAGCAGCCGCGGGAGATGATTCCAAGGGGCACCAAGCGAAAGAGGACGATCAAAATGATCGCGAAGGTGATTAGTATGCTCTTCATTGTTCTGCCATTTGAATTTTCTTTTACTTGTTTAGGGTGGTCCGGCCGAGGCAACAATCGACAACGACACTCCCCTTCCCCCTGACAATTCCCAACCTCGTCCCGCCTGTTCTCGTTGTGTGATGATCGGTCGACCCTCTGACTGTCGTCCACAATCGACAACCAGGCCAACACAGGCATGCAAGGTCTGCCACCAGCAAAGACAACGATGTAGCTGGTCCGGTGACAACGCCGCCCATCGATCGTGAAGTAAACGGGTCAAGTTGGATGATGAGGATGTTTATGAGGGACCCGCCGCAAGGATAGGCGAACAGAGGAGGGCTGAAGGAAACGAAGCAGCGGAGCAGTTGGCAAGGATCGCGGAGCAGAACCAGGACATAATCAGTTTGCTCCGAAAATCGATTGTCGTGCAAGAACAGATGTTAGGAATTATGGTCAGGGCAGAAAGAAGGGTGATAGAAGCAATGGAAGAAAGTGAGAAAGATGGAGATGAAGATGGAGAAGGGGAAGAAGATGAAGAGGAAATTGAAGAAGTAAAGAGAAGAGAAGAGATACGCGAGGGAAAGAAGCGCGCGGAGTAAACTCTGCGAAGGACTATATTAAGTACTCTACTCGATTGCTCTTTATTTTTTCTTTTTTGTAGTTTTGTGTTTTGTTGTTTGTTGGTTATGGGTGTTGTAAATAACAATGTGTTGGTTTTTGTTGTTTTGAGAGTTTCATAAGTAAGGGAAATGACAGAATGAGGATCACGGGGAATTTCGTGAGAAAAGGGAGTTTGGTGCATAAGTAATGATGCATCACGACGATATTCGCCGTGGGGCAGGATGGTCTTTGAATAGTTGTGATTAGTAGGTAAATGGTTTAGGAGTCATGAGTGAAGTGATGAGAATGGTTAATACGTAAGTGAACATAAGTACAGATCAGATTGGACCAGGTTTGTGAGGGTAACGGAGGTGGAAAGCTGGGACAAGTTTGTCCACGTGAATTTCATTCGCGGCGACCCAGGAGAATTCTTTGTCTGTACCTTCGTATCCTGCCCAACGAATGTAGTATCATAAAGGACATTTTTTGTATCGTCGATCCAATTTCGAGTCCAATACTTCCGCGATGTTGTATTCTTCCTCGCCGTCGACCTCCACAGGAGGCGGCGGAGGTTGAACGCGATCGGGAATGGTGTTTGGTTTGTATGGCTCTAGTTGGGATACGTGGAAGACGGGGTGGATACGGTTAAGATAGGACGGGAGTTGGAGTTTGTAGGATAAAGTACCAACTTGCTCGAGTATGGTGAAAGGTCCGAGGTACTTTTCGGCGAATTTGTCAGTGGGTCGCGTTGTCCGGATGTGCTTTGCCAGCACATAAACCTGTGAATTAATAGGGAATTCAGGGTGAGTGATACGTTTTTGGTCCGCCTGCTCTTTGTATCGAGCTTGCGCGTTAGTAATTTCGTCTCGGAGGAAGGAGTGAAGCTCATCAAGATTTACCGCGTAGTCCATTGCTCGGTCGGAGCGAATGTCAATTTCGGGCCTTACCGTGATGTTAGGGTGATAGCCTTTGTTCGCGAAGAACAGAGTTAAACCAGTCGATGCATTAGGAGCGTTGTTGTACGCAAACTCTGCGATCGGTAGGAGTTTCGCCCAATCGTCCTGTTGATATGCACAGTAAATCCGGATGTACTGTTCCAGAGTTTGGTTGACTCGTTCCGTTTGTCCATCGGCTTCTGGGTGATATCCTGAGGTGAAGTGAAGTTTCATAGAAAGAGCTTCGCCGAGAGCGCGGAAGAAAGCAGACACGAATTCCGAGCCACAATCGGAAGTAACATGGTTCGGAACTCCATGCTTGGAGAAAACGTGATGAACGAATAACTCTGCTAATCCTTCGGAGGTGATTCTGTCGTTAGTTGGAATAAAGATGCCTTGTTTAGAGGCTCGATCAACGACAACGAGGATTGCTGTATGTCCGTCAGAGGAGGGAAGTTGTTCGATGAAGTCCATCGAGATTGAATCCCATGGTCGGGCGGGAACCGGCAGAGGTTTGAGTAGACCGTAAGGTCGGTGTCGACGGGGTTTGTTTTGTCCGCAAACTGTACATGAGCTGACATAGTCGCGAACGAATTCCCGAATCTTCGGCCAGGTATAAAGGCGTCGGATTGATTCGAGGGTCCGGTTCTGTCCAAAATGACCTGAAAGGGGGTGATCGTGAAAATATTGTAAAATTTTAAGGCGAAGATTAGCATGGTTAGGAACATAAATGTGATTGTCAAGTTTTAGCAGTCCATCATCACCTACTGTCCAACGAGTGTTTGAATCGTCTTTTGCTAGGGCTAAGCCCGCGATTGCTTCCGGATCCTGTTCAATAGAATCGCGGATGGTGGAATGGAGCGATTGCAAGTCCATTACGATCGCCGCGCGAAGCGTGGGGCCTTCTAGAAAAGTTGCTCGAAGTGAAGTGGTTAGTTGTTCATTGGTAAAGATAGGTCTGAAATTCTGCGGGTTAACTTGCGCGTAGCCGGTATCCCCCTCTTTAGGATAGACGTCCCAGCGTCTAGTGAGGGCATCGGGTTTTGCACCCAACTTACCCGGGCGGAAGCGGATCACCATATTGAACTGGTGGAGGAATTCTGACCAGCGGACTTGTCGCCGCATGAGGATTTTGGTGGTCGAGAAGTATTCGA
The DNA here is from genome assembly GCA_027921405.1 of Lentinula detonsa. Taxonomy (NCBI): domain Eukaryota; kingdom Fungi; phylum Basidiomycota; class Agaricomycetes; order Agaricales; family Omphalotaceae; genus Lentinula; species Lentinula detonsa. Next base: position 624,850 of record JANVFU010000017.1, read on the forward strand.
GATTCTTGTGGTCAGTCACCACATCGATTGCATCGCCCGATCCTTCGAGATAGTGACGCCAAGCTTTGAAAGCTTCGAAAATAGCGAGGAGCTCTTTGTCATGAGTGTCGTAGTTAAGCTCTGCAGCTTGGAAGGTTCGGGATAGAAAAGCGATTGGAAGAATCTCTCCGTCCGGTAGGAGGATCTAGAGGATCGCGGCTAGCGCGTAGTCCAACGCGTCGGTTTCAACGATAAGGGGTAGGCTAGGTTGCCAGTGTGCGAGGATGGGAGCATGAACGAAGCTGTCCTTGAGTTTGTCAAACGCTTCTTGGCACTCCTTGGACCATAACCATGATATGTCCTTTCGCATGAGCCGTGTCATCGGGAGTACGATTTCGCTATAATTATAAATAAAACGTCAATAGAAATTAGCAAAACCTAAAAAGGATTGAACGTCTTTGACTTTGCGGGGAACCGGCCAGTCAACGATAGCTTGAACTTTGTCTTTTGACATCGTTAAGCCCTCCGGAGAAAGAATATAACCAAGATACTCGACCGTATCTACACCCCATTCGCATTTGGCGAGGTTCGCGAACAAACGATGTTTACGGAGTCGACAGAGAACTTCGTGGACATGCTTGCGATGCGATTTCTCGTCGTCCGAGTAAATGAGTATATCGTCGATATAGACGATAACATTAACATCTAAAAGGTCAGCGAAAATGTGATTGACGAAACACTGAAAGGCTGCGGGAGCGTTAGTGAGGCCAAATGGCATAACCTTCCATTCATAGGAACCCCAATGGGTCCTGAAGGTGGTTTTCCATTCGTTGCCTTCCACGATTCGAACTAGATGATATGCGTGAGTGAGATCGAGTTTGGTATAAAACTTAGCTTTCTTAGGAGCGTCCAAGAGATCAGAAATAAGAGGTAAAGGATAGCGGTCTTTTTTGGTGATCTTGTTAAGACCGCAGAAGTCTACACAGAGACGGAGTTTATGTTATATTCATGCAGGACAGTCTATTTCTTTATACACATACATACACTAATCGCTTTTATCGCGTCCGATGGATCCATTATACGTTTATCCTTCATCGCATCCGAAGGATGCGATTGCACTTTCTTTATTATAACACTTGTAGTTAACATCCACACATTCCTTCATTCAGCATTATTACTTCTTACCGAGATCATATGCTCATCAGTCATCTTCTTATACATGTGTTATTTACTTATTACTCTGGTTAGCTACAAGACTAGTATTTAAGCCGTAGTGTAGCTTAGCTGTACTTCAGTTTAAATATCGACTTCAGTTGACTTATACAGTCTATACTCAGTTAAGACTTTACACTCGCTTCGCTTCGGATCGGATCCTTCGCTCCATCCGACTGCTTCTACCTGGGACATACGACTCTAATGAGGGTACTACTAATAGTGGTATCAACGTCCCATTACTCCGCACCGCACCGCATCACATCGGACGGTCCACTTGGCTGTATTCAGCATAACTCTAACAGTATATTTAAACTTCTACTCGTTATTGTCATGCTCAACTCATTTTATTATGGCCTATCGTACTCGTGCTCGTGCACGCTCAAACACCAACGTCTCTGATACATCTGTTCGTGATGAACAAGAGGCAAACCCTTTCGCAACAACCGCAGCATCATTCTTACCGTTCTCAGAATCCATCTCTGCCATTGGTACTGGTCGTCGTCGTAGTACTGCTTATGGACCTTCGGCTCCGTCGGCAGCTACTGCTGCTCTATCAGCTATTGGAGAAATTACTTCACCAGATTTAGCTGTAGAAACACTTTACACCAAAGATGGCGTACCAGTAGAGGTTTGGACACCTCGCGGTGGACGACGGATCCGAAGGACATCCCCTCAACCATCCTCGCCTTCCCCAACCACAGCTACTCAAGCTGCTAAAGGAAAGGGAAGAGCTATCTCCCCATTATTCGAAAATCTTTCACATTCCCAAAACAACCCTACTCAGGGCCCAGAACCAGCTGAACAGGTTCAGGACGAAGAACCTGATGTTACAGCCGATGAAGACCAACCAGAGGATCCTACACCACAGGGACCAGGTGGAGGACCTGGTGGACCCGATGGACCCGATGGACCTGGTGGCTCTGGTGGACCCGGTGGACCCGGTGGACCTGGTGGACCAGGTAATTCAGGGAATAGTGGAGATGACGAAATTCCCATTCCCGATTCTAGTCAATTCATGAATATTATGTCTAACTTTTCTAGCAACATCAACAACTTGGGAACAGTGTTGTCCGGGATGAAATCCACGGATGACGCTGGTAACAAAACCAAACCTAAGGAGGCAGAAGTATTTGACGGATCGGATCCGAGGAAGCTCCGCAGCTTTCTTGTTTCACTCGCATTAGTCTTCAATGATCGACCAAAGTATTTCACTGAGACGAAGAAAATTAATTACACCCTCTCTTATCTTTCAGGAACTGCCAGGCAGTGGTTCGAACCAGATATTCTGGATCCGGACTTACTTAATATGCCTGAGTGGACCTATTCGTTCTCCGCGCTCGTCCGAGAGTTGCAGAAACAATTCGGGGTGTATGACATGCAGAGTGAAGCAGAAGGTAAAATAGGTAACATAGTGATGAAGGATTCGGACACCATCCGAAAATACAACAACACCTTCAACAGCCTCGCTTCGCTCACCGGATGGGACGAGAATGCGCTCCGATGGGCGTATGAAAAAGGCGTCGCACCACGCCTTAAGGATGAAATGGCTCGGGTGCGAAAACCAAAGACTCTCGAAGAATATCGAGAGATCGTTCTGGAGATCGACAATCGTTATTGGCAAAGGGAATTGGAAAAGAAAAGAGAATCCACAAAAAGCAGTGGAGGTAATAGCAATAGCGGAAATTCTTCGGCCAAGAAAGGATCCTCCAATCCTTCCCCTACCAACAATAACATCTCCACACCTTCCTTTAATAAACCTACCTCCAACGGTTCTAAATTCAACCAGAAGAACAAATCCGGAGGAGCCGATCAGCGAAAATCGACAGATAGCAGCAAGTTCGGACCCGACGGAAAGGTTACGCCTGAGGAGAAGGAAAGAAGGAAGAAGTACAATCTGTGTGCTTTCTGTGGTGGGAAGCATAAGTTTGAGGATTGTAATAAGCGTAAGGCTAGAGATGCTAAAGGCCGCGCTACGGAAGTAGTGGCTATGGATCCGACGGACCAAACCTCCGAGGATGCGAAAAAATAGTCCGCAACTCTTGTACTCCGGTACGAAACGAGAGTTGCGTTGATCTAGTTCGTACCACTAAGGAGACCTATCTCAATGCTTCCGCTCTTTCACCTAACGAACATTCTTTAATTATTGATGTCATTACAGAAATTCCTCTTGACGAGGATCCGAAATCTTTTACTACTTTGAATTTTCCAACCTTATTAGATTCTGGTTCCACTGATTGTTTCATTGATTCACATTATGTACAATTAAACTCTATTCCTACTTCGTCGATTTCTCCTATCAATCTTCGTTTGTTTGATGGTTCATTATCTTCTAAACCCATTTCGCAAACCGCGACCTTACGCGTCCGGTTTCCATCCGATGAGCTGCTTCCACTTACATTTTATGTAACTTCACTTGATTCATCTTGTAAAGCTGTTTTAGGATATAGTTTCTTGGCCCGCTACAATCCGTTGATTGACTGGGTTTCAAAAACAATTTCTTTCCGAGACACTAACCATTTTGATTCTATCCAGACGTCTACTCCTTTCGCTTCCGAAACGGATCCACTGGAGACTCACTCACGATCGAGCTCTCGCTCTCATCGTACCCCTCGTCCATTATCGGACAAATTTCCTTTTGAACCTATCTATACTTACCCTTCTTTAGCACAAATGGCATCCCGACTAGACGACTCTGATATCAATATCGCACTTATCGGAGCCGTTGCATTCCATCGGGCATGTAAAAAAGAAGGTATGGAACCTATGTTAATTAATGTGATGCCTTCCGAGGTATTCGCTCGAAGCTCTACTACAGAAACAAAGCCTACTCAGACTACTAACATTCCTGACGAGTATAAAGACTTTGCAGATGTGTTTGACGAAATCGCATCCGAGGAGCTTCCGGAACATAGACCCTATGACCTCAAGATTGAACTAGAAGATGGAAAGGAACCACCGCTTGGACGAATCTACCCACTTTCACCAAAGGAGCTTGAAGCTCTTAGAGACTTCTTAGACAAACAACTAGCTAATGGAGCCATACAACCATCCAACTCGCCTCACGGCGCACCCGTCCTTTTCGTTCCAAAAAAGGATGGATCACTCAGACTATGTGTGGACTTCAGAGGACTCAACGCTATCACCAAGAAGGATCGTTACCCCTTACCTCTTATTTCAGATTTATTGGATGCTCCGAAAAAAGCCAAATATTACACCAAATTCGACCTGGCTCACGCTTATCACTTAGTGCGTATTGCTGCTGGTGATGAATGGAAAACAACCTTTCGGACCCGTTACGGATCCTTTGAATGGAAAGTTATGCCTTTTGGACTAACTAACGCTCCAGCCGCTTTTCAACGGTTTGTCAATGATGTTTTAGCTGATCTACTTGATGTTTGTTGTATAGTCTACTTAGATGACATACTCATCTATTCGGACGACCTACAGACGCATCGTAAGCACGTCCGTGAAGTGCTCTGATGGCTCCGCAAACACAAGCTATTTTGTAATCCAGCAAAATGTTACTTCGAAGTTGACACAGTGGAGTATCTAGGCTACATTCTATCGCCCGAAGGTCTCACAATGGCTAAAGACAAGGTTCAGGCTATCATTGATTGGCCTGTGCCTCGGAAAGTTAAAGACATTCAATCTTTTCTGGGATTTGCTAATTTCTACAGACGCTTTATTTTTAATTACAGTGATATCGTGGTACCAATGACTAGACTCACTCGTAAGGGTGTAGTTTGGAATTGGTCCAACGCTTGCCAACAAGCTTTTGACAAGCTCAAAATTGCTTTCACTAACGCTCCTATTCTTGCTCATTGGGAGCCTAACAGACGACTCATTGTAGAAACGGACGCGTCGGATTACGCGCTCGCTGCGATTCTATCCATTATACTGGAGAACGGCGAGATACATCCAATTGCATTCCTTTCGCGCACTTTCCAAGCTGCCGAACTGAACTATGACACTCACGATAAAGAACTTTTAGCTATCTTCGAAGCTTTTAAAGCTTGGCGCCATTACCTCGAAGGCTCCGGGGATCCAATTGACGTTGTCACGGATCATAAAAACCTTGAGTATTTTTCTACTACTAAAGTTCTTACTCGTCGGCAGGTGCGATGGTCCGAATTTCTACACCAATTTAACATGGTGATTCGCTTTCGTCCCGGAAAGCTGGGCGCGAAACCAGATGCGATCACTAGACGATGGGACGTCTATCCAAAAGAGGGGGATATCGGCTATGCGCAAATCAATCCACAAAATTTCAGACCAATATTCACTAATGAACAATTCACTACTTCACTACGAGCTACATTCTTGGAAGGTCCGTCACTTAGAGCGTCAATAGTAATGGATATTGGAGCCTTGCATGAGGCGATCAAATCCGCACTATCGCTCGATCCGGATTCAGTGACTGGACTGCAACATGCACAAGATGACTCAAAACCTCGTTGGACACTAGATGAAACTGGTTTGTTACGTTTTGATGGACGAATCTTTGTCCCTGATCATTCCAATCTGCGTATACAAGTTTTACAATTCTTCCATGATCATCCTCTTTCAGGTCACTTTGGACAGAACCGGACGCTACAATCCATCCGTAGGCAGTACACATGGCCGCGGATCCGAGAGTTCGTCCGAGACTATGTCTCTTCATGCACCATATGTGGCCGAAACAAATCTAGAAGACATCGTCCTTATGGTCTACTCAAACCACTACCAGTACCAGTTAGACCATGGGATTCAATATCAATGGATTTCATTGAACAACTACCCTCCTCGGACGGATACACTGCTATACTAGTAGTTGTTGACCGTGCATCTAAACAAGCAATTTTCATTCCTACCCATGATACAATCACTTCTGAACAACTAGCTGAGCTTTTTGTTATTCACGTCTTTTCTAAACATGGAGTACCTAACCACGTAACCTCTGACCGCGGATCCGAATTTGTTTCTGCTTTCTTTAGAGCTTTAGGTCAATCACTTTCTATGCAACTTCACTATACATCTGGATACCATCCGGAAGCGGACGGACAGACTGAACGAGTTAATCAAACACTTGAACAGTATATCAGAATTTACTGCTCTTATCAACAAGATGATTGGGCTAGCTTATTGCCCATTGCAGAATTCGCTTACAACAACGCTCCGAACGCATCCACTGGCATCACACCATTTTTCGCCAACAAAGGTTATCATCCAAACATTTTGATTCGACCAGAAGTTGACGTGCGATCGGACACCGCGCGTGACTTTGTAGTCAATCTTGATGAATTACATTCTTTCCTTCGTGACGAAATTACTAATGCACAGAAACGTTATAAAGACCAGGCTGATAGAAAACGAATTCCAGCTCCAGAGTTTCCAATCGGATCCGAAGTTTTCGTTCTGGCTAAACACATTAAATCCACTCGCCCTACTGAGAAATTTTCAGAAAAATATCTTGGTCCTTTCAAGGTTATTGACCGTCCAGGAACTCTTTCATACAAGTTACAGCTTCCAGATTACCTCCGTCGCATCCATCCAGTTTTCCATGTATCACAACTAGAACCAGTTACCCCCAATCCATTTTCGCTTTGCACGCAGTCGCCTCCGCCGCCAATCGAAATTGATGGTGAAGAGGAGTACTTTGTTGCTGAAGTACTTGATTCAAAAATGGATCGTAGGTTCAAGCGTTGTCCCTTACGATACTTTGTGCGATGGGCAGGTTATGAAGGAACAGATGAAGAATTTTCTTGGATCGGAGCCGACGACATCCATGCGGACGAGCTGGTACCAGCATTCCACCAACGTTACCCAGACAAACCAGGACCACTACAATAAACTCATCCATCATTATGGTACTCTCCACATCATTTTCATTTACTACTTATATTTCGCACCGTCCGTCGGACAAAAGAACTTTAACAAAATTTCATTTTCACTCATTATACTATTAACGTCTTTTATTCACTTACGACTATTTACAATCACACCAAACAAAAAACAAAAAACCAAGAAAATTATCACATTATATACAATCAACAAAACAAACAACAAAACAAAAAATAAAACAAAACAAAATTATATACAATACTTATATCGGAGCCGATCGCCTCACGATCTTTCTCTTTTCTTCTTCTTCCTCTTCTTCCTCTTCTTCCTCTTCGTCTTCGTCTTCTTCCTCTCCCAATTCTGCTTCTTGCTTTTGTCTTTTTATTTCCACTACAAAATCTTCTTCCTCTTCTTCCAATTCCACCAACTCCCTCTCTATTTCCAAGGCCTCTAACGCTTGCCCTGTCCGGGCCCGACGGCTGCGATCGGCCAAGATAGTGTCTTGCCAGGACCCCACTTGAAGGCGGAATTGCCTAAGTTCATAGGCAATACCCACCATGGAATCCTGGATTCCTTCCATGGCTACGGCTATCCTCTCATGGATTTCCGTCGGCTGCGATGCGTCTCCGACGATGGGGTTGGACTTGACTTTGTCATTCCAGGAACAGTGAACTTTAGATTTCCTGCAATGATAGCAGGAAACCGTGTTCGACTGGTCCTGGGGACGACAGTCAAATTCCTTCTCTACGCATCGTGCGCAGGCGGGCCGAGCAGACGAAGTACTTGCAATTGGCTAGAAAAGAAAAAATCAGTAAAAAATTGATGAAGAATCAAAATCACTCACTTGGGCGTTATTACCCTTTCTCTTCTTTTTCTTCGGAGCCTTCGGCTCCTCATCTCGCTCACTATCATTGTCCTCTGATTCTTCCTATTAACCAAATCAATTACAAGATAAAGGCAAAAGAGAAGGTACTCACGTGGTATGGAGGATCCGATGGATCCGAAATATCTTCCAACACCCTCTTCTTTGGCACTACCTCTCGTGCCTTACCCCTTCTCGCCTCGGCCAATTCTTCTTGTCTTTTTCTTTCAGCCTCTTCCAACTTTTTCTTCGCTGCCTTCGCTCGCTTCGCCTCCTCGATCCTCCGCTTCTTCTCTGCTAATTCCTTTTCCTCCTTCTTCTTCCGCTCCTCTGTTGCTCTCCTCGCTTGCTCCTCTGCCGCTTTTCTCGCTTGCTCTTCGGCAGCTCGCTTCGCACGCTTCGCACGCTCCGCCTCTACCCTTTCCTCCTCTTGAGCAGCGAGCAATTGCTCCTGCATCTGACGGAGTTGTGCGGCGATTTGGGATGATGTAAGTTTTTGAGGAGAAGACATTTTGTTAAAAAAAAAGGGAGAAAAGTTGAAGTTCACTCGTCCTAACGGACCAGCTTTTATGGGGTTCAAATTGCGCACGGACCACTTTCGCATCACAAGACTTCATGTTGGTTGAAAATTTTCAACACGCATTACGGGACTTGGAATTTTTGCACATAACTGATCGGGTACTTCTCGCATCACACCGGAATGATCGCTTCCACGGGGAATTTTGGACTTTGGATTTTTGGGCTTTCGTGGGCTCAAGCCCAAAAGGGGGATACTGTTATATTCATGCAGGACAGTCTATTTCTTTATACACATACATACACTAATCGCTTTTATCGCGTCCGATGGATCCATTATACGTTTATCCTTCATCGCATCCGAAGGATGCGATTGCACTTTCTTTATTACAACACTTGTAGTTAACATCCACACATTCCTTCATTCAGCATTATTACTTCTTACTGAGATCATATGCTCATCAGTCATCTTCTTATACATGTGTTATTTACTTATTACTCTGGTTAGCTACAAGACTAGTATTTAAGCCGTAGTGTAGCTTAGCTGTACTTCAGTTTAAATATCGACTTCAGTTGACTTATACAGTCTATACTCAGTTAAGACTTTACACTCGCTTCGCTTCGGATCGGATCCTTCGCTCCATCCGACTGCTTCTACCTGGGACATACGACTCTAACGAGGGTACTACTAATAGTGGTATCAACGTCCCATTACTCCGCACCGCACCGCATCGCATCGGACGGTCCACTTGGCTGTATTCAGCATAACTCTAACAGTTTACCATCCTTCTTCGGAACAAAAAGTACCGGAGCCCCGTGAGGAGAGGTGGATGGTTGAATAGCACCTGTTTCCAGGTGTTTGTCGATAAACTCGCGAAGAGCTTCAAGTTCCTTTGCAGAAAGGGGATAAAGGCGACCGATCGGGGGTTCAGCGCCAGGCTCCAAATCAATCTTGAGGTCGTAAGGGTGGTGCTCTGGCAGCACTTCAGAATCCACTTCGTCGAATACGTCGGCGAATTCCGCATACTCCGGCGGTAAGCTGGAAGTATCGGTCTTCGTCTCCGCGGAGTCGGGTGAGGTTGAAGCAGCTTGCGCTGAGACTTCAGAATGGATCGCTTGTAGTAAGATAGGTTCACATTTAGCGGCCTTACATGCGCGGTTGAAAAGGACCGCGTTTACTAGAGCGATGTCGACTTCGGGATTTTCGAGCTTGGAAGCGGCCAATTGAGCGACCGAGGGATAGGTGTAGATGGGTTCAAAGAGGAATTTGTCCGATAACGGATGAGGTGAGGGGCGAGAGCGCGATCGAGAGGAAGGGCGCAAAGTCTTCTTCGATCGATTGGGGTGAGGCTGATCCGGCGCAGGATCAGTTAACTCCGGAGATATCTCTTGCGGAGTTGAGGACGTCGGGGTGAGGAACTCAACTTGCTTAGTGGAACGGAAAGTGATGTTTCGAGATACCCAGTCAATCAACGGATTGTAGCGGGTTAAGAAACTGTAACCTAATACAGCTTTGCAAGAGGAGTCGAGTGAGGTGACATAGAATGTCAGTAGTAGCAGCTCGCCAGAGGGAAATCGAACGTTGAGAGTGGTAGTCTCGATGATCGGCTTAGGTGACAATGAACCATTGAAAAGGCGGAGATTGATTGGAGAGATGGGTGAAGTTGGTAAACTATTAGCTTTTACAAAAAGCGAGTCAATAAAGCAATCAGTAGAACCAGAATCAAGTAAAGAGATAAAAGATAGCGTCGCGGCGGAAGAATCGGAAGAATCGCCGCAAGCCGGTAAATCTAAAGTTAGCGATAATGTGAAAGATTGTTCGTCATATGAAAGAGTGGACGCATTGAGTTTTACTTCCCGCGTGGTACGATCTGAATCAATGCAACTCCCGTCACTGCCAGGGATCCATTATTTCACAGCTGCAAAAGATTAGGCAATATATTATATTTTACCAATTATCTTACAAAATATTTATTCCAAGTAAAATAATAAATTTAGCCTCAGTAAAATATCATGAGATATATTTGATCTTGTGGGGCCTATTTCAACCAAAAAAGGCGCCGAAAAATGCGTAATTTCACGCGTGATTTATTCCAGATTCTTCTGGATTTTTATGAATTTTTTAACCCAGGATATGTCTTTTCTTTTACTACAGACAAAGACATTGTATAGATGTTGCATTACCAAATATTTGCCATCCGTAAAATATTTCATTTTGCGGGGGGCCGCCCCGCGCCGACCGGACCGGACCTAGTATGGTCGAACATGTGGAAGATAAAAGGGGAAAGTATAAAGGAAATGATATAAAAGGATATATAAGAAGTCGGCTAAGTATGAGGGATATAAAATCAAAGTGTAACAGGATCGCGGAGCTTACCTCCGCGACGGAAGAGAATAGTAAAGTCAAATACCGGGGAATGATCGTCGAGCCCGCGGGAGTTGAACTTGGCATGGTCGTAACAGTGGACCAGGTAATTCAGGGGATAGTGGAGATGATGAAGTTCCCATACCCGATTCTAGTCAATTCATGAATATTATGTCTAACTTTGCTAGTAACATCAACAACTTAGGAACAGTATTGTCCGGGATGAAATCCACGGATGACACTGGTAACAAGACCAAACCTAAGGAGGCAGAAGTATTCAACGGATTGGATCCGAGGAAGCTCCTGTCATGAAGTGAGCCGCCCCTATTATTTTCCTTTTCTTTACAATACATCATTCCATCACTGTTACCTATCATATCTGATCCAGAACCTTCCAGTCCATTCCGCTCCATTCCGCTTCATTCCTTGTTCCTGAACTATATAGTATGACATCATTGTTCCCGCACCTCGCCTTTGTATATATAAGCCAGTCCCCACAACCTGATACCTTATCTTGACCTCTTTGTCATTGGGATCAGGTATGTCCTTACTTACTTCTCTGTACTTATTTATGAATATAACTTTGTCGTTGGGATCAGTATCCGTTTGCTTCCGTCTAAGCTCCTGCTCAGTCTTGCCACCATTGTCACCTCTTTGTGACATTAGGTCAAGATCCTTTACTGCACTGATAACCTACCAATTGGGTTATCCTTGCAGGATCTGCTTCCACCACGTCTACCAGCACAGCCATACCAAGCCCACCCGCTCAAACCATTGACTGCTCTGCCTACCCGCACGCCTTTGACACCAAAGACCAAACTCACATCCACCACCCCCTGATACACCCTGAAACTGTCTGTACCTAAAAATCCAGAATTTTGGATTTTTACAAGTCAGTGACAGATGACATCTCTAACCAGTCTACAGTACATTGTACAGCTCAGGCATTGCACCAGAAGACTACTACAGATGAGCTATGATGGTTCTCAGTAGTAATACTCAGTCACAATCAACCTGTAGTGGTACTAAAACCCATTCTTTGTGCCACATTACACTTGCAGAACCAGGTCTCCTATGATCATTATTCATGTTAAATCCTACAAACCAACCCAGTTAGTTCACAAGGAAGAAAAAGGGGCAAAACTCCGAAATTTGTGAAGATGATAACATTGCAGAATGATAGATTGAACAAAATAGTTGACAGCTAAGGGTCAGTTAACAGAATTCCGATTAGAAAAGTAACATGACAGAAGTCTGACAGCTGTAAAGGGTCATAAGATCTGACAGTTGCAATGTGTGATGACAGAAGTCTGACAGTTGTCATGACATGTTCTAGAACTGTGGAGCTGAGAAGCTTCTGGAATGATGAATAATATATAGAACAGCAGATCTGGATCTATGGGACAGGATATAAAAAGAGCTCAAACTCAAGAAGAACACAAAGCTTGCTTCCCCCCCCACTTTTGTTGTGAGTGCTAGTCCAACAAAAAGGGAAGTTTAGTTTCAGCACCAGAATAGGAAAAGCACAGAGATCAGAAGTCAGACAGCTTGTATAACAAGGAAAGATTGTACTCATAACTCAGAAAGAAAAGAAAAGAAAGTAAAGTTATTCAGAGTCCAGTTTAGTAAAGTTATTCAAAGCAAGTCAGACCAAAGAAACCAGTGGCAAGCCCAAGTTTGATAGAACTTGTGTAAGAAAAACTATCCAAACCATTGAATACAGAGTTGTGAAGATTGTACTTAGAAATATAAATCCTCTTTGCACCCTTAAAGAACTTGTGTTTGAGTGTTGGTGTGTGTGTGTGTTGGTGTTAGGTTTCTAGCATCTTCATTTTGCATTCAGCCCTCAGTCAGCATATCACCCCCAAACCAGAATTGGGCCGATTGTAGCTCCCAACCTTGCCCCCACGCCGTTGCTAATTCCATTATCACTGAAGACTTCTTCAGTGACGGGACACGAATCACACCTATTATTGCCCCTACCCCTAGTCCAGTCAACCCCCCACCAGCCATGTCCAACCCTACCACAGTCGATGCCAATCAACTCATGGCTCAGCTCATTGAACAGGTGGCTCAGCTCACAGCTAACCTACAGAAGGCCACAGCCAAATCAAGCATGAACAAACCGGAGCTCTTCAAGGGCACCAGTAGTGCGGAAGCACGTTGGTTCATCACTCAGATCCAGAGCTGGGCGATGGAACAAACGGACTTGAATAACAAGGAAGATTGTTGTGACAACTAAGTACCTATATCATTTTCTTTCTTCTTTTTCACATGCTTTAGTAACCACATGACTGTTACGGTTGTGCTTCCGGACCTCCGTATGGAGCTTCCGACTTCGAACATGGACTTAGTATCATTCATATTTACTTCCGAGATCGATTGCATCGATCGAGTCGTACGAGGCATTCGGTTATCGAATGCTAAGTGCTCCGACTTTATTATCTTTTTATTTTATATTGATGACGTCGGATTATATTAGTTATTGTCTTTTACTTACAGCTCTTATTGTTATAGATTTAACAATTAGGAATACAGGTATATAAGCTGTAGTAACTTGTACATAGTTTCTCAGTTTAAATATCAACTTAGATTGCTGCTGAACTCCGTCCGGAACTCTTCCTTCTAATCGTCTAACGATTGCATTATAACCAATCGTTATCTGGACGTCTTTACACTCTTCTTCGTCACTCTGAACATTCACCAAACCGTACGACGAAGCGGGGGCACTACCGATAGTAGTGTCAAGGTTCTAGTTCATCTTTATCATCTTCCGTTGCAATCGAGCTGACCGATCATCCTCGATTACTTTCCTTGAGACTTTGGTTATAAACCATTGTCTCGATTCATTCCGATTACTCCCGGATTACTTCGATTCATACTATACCTTCTAAGACTCTACGGAACCTCACCGGCACAGTCTTAACAGTATATTTAAACTACTACTCGCATTCGTCGCTATCCATTTTATATTCAACAATCCATGGCGCCTCCAATGACTTGTCAAGCCCGTAGGAACAGGCCAAGAACTTTGACCGGTACTACTGACAACTCGGACATTCCGATGCAGGCTGAAGAGCCAAACCCTTTTGTCGCCAATGCGCAATCCTTCGCACCTTATTCAGAATCCATTTCGGCCTTAGGAGGTCGAAGAAGAAACAATGTTTTCGGACCCACTACTGCAGCATCACTACCAACAACTGAAGTAGCACCTGAAGTTGCAATCGGTGGAACGACCGAAACAATGGATTATGAATTCCAAACTCTTTACACTGCCTCTGGAATGCCTGTCCAAGTCAGGACACCTTGTAGAAACACTCACATCGCTACGACGTCATCAAACACCATTATACCTCCGTCTCCAACGGCAGCAACGATTATGGGACAAATTTCATCCCGTAACACGCCAACAGGACCTCAAATCCCGGAAGGACCAGAAGATGAGGAAGGAGACGATCTCGAAGGTAATATCAATCGAGAGAATCAAGATGGTGAGGAAGTAGTCGATGAAGAGCCGGCTGATCCGGAACTACCTGGCGATGGTGGACCGGATGGACCGGGAGGACCAGGCGAACCAGGCGGTGGTGGTCCCGGAGGACCGGGAGGTCCAGGGGGACCAGGTGGGGGATCCGAAGGCTCGAATAGTCCCCGGAGACCATTTTTCCCACCAAACAACAATTCTTCCGAAAGGGAGTTTCTCCAAACGTTCCAGGCTTTCCGAGGAACACTCGACGGTTTAGGTAATGCTATCGCTAACCTACGAACAGAACCTTCCGAGTCGAGTAAAGCAAAAGTAAAGGAACCGGACGTATTCAATGGTTCCGATCCTCGAAAGCTCAAAACATTCCTCGTTTCCCTTTCATTAGTCTTTCTTGATCGCCCTAACTACTTCACTGATCAACGAAAGATAGCTTACGCTCTGTCTTATCTGAGTGGATCTGCTCGCAAATGGTTCGAGCCGGATATCCTCGATCCGAACGCGATCGCTCTCCCGATGTGGACGAGCTCTTTCACAGCACTAGTGAAAGAGTTACAAGACAATTTCGGTCTTTACGACGCGCAGGGAGAGGCTGAGGATAAGCTGGGAAACTTGAGAATGAAGGAGGATGAATCGGTTCGTAAATTCAACATTCGATTCAATTCACTCGCTGCTCTCACTGATTGGAACGCAAGCTCCTTGAAGTGGGCCTATCAGCACGCACTTACGTCCAGAATCAAGGACGAAATGGCTCGAGTTCCGGAGCCTCGGAACCTCGCCGAATATCGCGCAGAGGTTCTTCGAATCGACAACCGGTACTGGCGGAGGGAAGGAGAAAAGAAACAGGAGTCTTCGAGACAGACCGGGTCGAGTTCGGGCGGTAAGGCTTCGAATTTCGGCAAGAAGGGTTCTCAGAACAACTCTTCTACTCAATCTTCTACCACGTCGGATACTCAGTCTAAAGGCAAGAATAACCCGCAGACTACCGGACAGAATCAAGGGAAGAAGCCTTGGTTCAACAAGAACAAGTCAACCGGAACGAATTTTAATGGTCAACCTTTGACTGCTTCGACTAGTCAACAGCCGAAACCGCACCAAAAACATCTCGGACTGGATGGCCACGTCAAACCGGAAGAGAAGGAGAGATGCAGGAAATTCAACCTGTGCATGTTTTGTGGCGGTAAGCACAAATTGGAAGATTGTCCCAATCGAAAATCCAATCAGCCTCGCGGTCGAGCAGCCGAGGTTGAGGATGTAGTTACGGACATCCAATCGTCTTCGGACGATTCGGAAAAATGATCCGCAACTCTCGTACCCCAGTACGAAGCGAGAGTTGCGTTGATCCGGTTCGTACTACCCAAGGGGAAGTAATTCTAAACGCATCCGCTCTTTCTGAATATGAACAATCTCTCCGTTTTTCGTTATCTACCGAATTCCAATCGCCAGACGAACCGGCTGGTACATTATCTCTTATTCAATTTCCTTGTTTACTTGATTCCGGTTCTACAGACTCTTTCATTGATTCTTCTTACATACAGAATCATTCCATTCCGACCACACCCATACCTCCGATTAATCTTTGATTGTTCGATGGTTCTCTAACCGCAAATTCTATCTCGGAAACAGCCGAACTATCGGTTTGTTTTCCGACTGGCGAGTCTTTTTTGATTAACTTTTATGTTACTTCATTGGATTCATCTTGCAAAGCTGTATTAGGATATAGTTTCTTGTCCCGCTACAATCCGTTGATTGATTGGGTTACAAAAACGATTTCTTTCCGAAACACTAATCGAGCTGATATCTACCAGACGTCTTCACTTCCGGACCCTCCGGTTACGGAAACGGAAGTGCCGATTCCACCTCAGGAATCTTTACTAGCGAAACCCGGAACAAATCAATCCAAACCTCGCTCTCGCCTCACACCTCGTCCACTCTCGGACAAATTTCCTTACGAACCCATTTACTCCTATCCGAGTCTTGCACAAATGGGATCACGTACCGAATCTGCGGTTGAACCGGATGTCGACATCGCGCTTTTAGGGGCAGTCGCGTTCAATCGGGTCTGTAAAGACGCCGGATTCGAACCAATTCTTTTTCGTTATCTTCCTATCGAACTTACTGCTAAAGGTTCTAGTACTGAAGAGTTTGAAGCTCAGAAGTCAGAATCAACCCTTCCGCAACAATACGCGGACTACGCCGATGTTTTCGACAAATCGTCTTCGGAAGAACTTCCGGAGCATCGATCATACGACCTCAAGATTGATTTAGAGGAAGGCGCTGAACCACCACTTGGACGGATCTATCCGCTCTCTCCGAAAGAGCTGGAAGCCCTCCGAGATTTCCTGGACAAGCAACTCGCTGCTGGAATTATTCAGACTTCTTCATCACCATACGGAGCACCCGTTCTATTCGCTCCGAAGAAGGACGGTTCACTACGCCTGTGCGTCGACTTCCGAGGCATCAATCGAATCACCAAAAAAGATCGATACCCTCTACCACTCATTTCTGACCTACTCGATGCACCTCGAAAGGCTGCAATTTACACGAAACTTGATCTAGCCCATGCTTATCACCTTGTACGAATCGCCGAAGGTGACGAATGGAAGACCGCCTTTCAGACGCGCTACGGCTCGTACGAATGGAAGGTCATACCGGAAGGCCTTACGAATGCTCCGGCTGCTTTTCAACGGTTTGTCAACACTATCTTTGCAGATTTACTTGATGTCTACGTTATTGTCTACATTGACGACATTCTTGTATATTCAGACAACCCCAAAGATCACGAAAAGCACGTCCGGGAGGTACTTCGACGACTCCGAGAAGCAAAACTCTACTGCAACCTCGCAAAATGCTTCTTCGGTGTCGATACCGTCGAATACCTCGGCTACATCCTTTCACCTGCAGGCCTCACCATGGCTGCTGACAAGATTCAAGTTATCGTCGAATGGCCGGTACCTTGGAAAGTCAAGGATATTCAATCCTTCTTAGGATTTTCAAATTTCTACCGACGATTTATTTACAATTACAGCGACATTGTTATACCACTTACCCGGCTCACCCGGAAAACTGTCGACTGGATATGGACAGCCGAATGTCAATCGGCCTTCGAAAACCTCAAATACACTTTTACTCACGCACCAATCCTTGCTCACTGGGAACCGAACCGGTCACTCATCGTCGAGACCGACGCTTCGGACTATGCAATCGCAGCTATCCTTTCGATTATGCTCGATGACGGTGAAATTCATCCCGTTGCATTTCTTTCCCGCACTCTCAATTCTGCTGAGCTTAACTACGATACTCACGACAAGGAACTACTAGCTATTTTCGAGGCTTTCAAAGCGTGGAGACACTATCTCGAAGGTTCCGGAGACCCAATCGATGTGGTCACCGATCACAAAAACCTTGAGTACTTCTCTACCACTAAAATTCTGACCCCAGAATCCGATTCACTCTGAGAGATTGGAATGATGTATTGTAAAGAAAAGGAAAATAATAGGGGCGGCTGAAACACATTCGAACCACCCGACCGACTCCGAAGTTCTCGGAGAAGTATCTTGGACCTTTCAAGGTTATCGAACGCATCGGCACTCTCGCCTACAAGATACAACTACCTGACTATCTTTCTCGAATTCATTCAGTATTCCACGTCTCGCAATTGGAACCTTATACTCCAAACCCTATTCCGAATCGTTCGCAACCTCCGCCACCTCCAATCGAAGTCGATGGTGAACAGGAGTTTGAAGTTGCAGAAATCTTAGATTCGAAGATGGACCGACGTTTTCGACGTTGTCCGTTGCGATACTTCATTTGATGGAAAGGATACGAAGGTACCGATGAGGAGTTCTCATGGATTGGGGCTGATGAAATGCACGCCGAAGAATTACTTGAAGAATTCCATAAACGATACCCACTCAAGCCCGGACCTCTACCGGACATCACCGATTAACTTTCGTATGCTTTTACTTAATCTTTTTATTCTATTCTTTTCTTCTTTCTTTCCAAACGGTTGAAATCGACCGGGGGGATAAACGCCATGATAGCTTATTGAGTGTTTATCCCTACCCGGAAGATCGACACCAATCGATACTATCGGACATCTCAGTCCTATTTAAACTCAAATTCTTTCTAAGTCCAATTCGGACGTTCTCTCGATTGCTTTCGAACGATTTTTCATTTGATTTACAAAAAATTTATTAAAAGTTCATAAAAGAATTTAAAGTCCTCGAACGGACTGCAATCGATATATGAAGACAAGAGATATATATACAAAGTCCAAAAGAAGTAATCGAAACCGGCCGCTCATTCCTTCCGGCCCTTTCCTTTTCGATCCCCAGTCCTTTTCACTCTATCTTCCTCGGACTCTTCCTCTTCTTCATCTTCCTGCTCCCCTTCGAGCTTCCGAACGCGAAGGATGAGGTATCGAAGCATCTCCTCCTGGAGTGCTATTCTGGTGTTGAGATCTCGGACGTTGGTCCGGAGATCGTCGATAGTTTGGCTGCTTGTCGAAGCAACCGGACTCTCCACCTTCGTTCGTTTGCTCCTACGGGGGTAGTTGTCCGGCACAAGCGAGCATCGGACCTTTGCTTTCCTGCAGCCTTTGCAGGAAGCTGAACCGGCACCCACCATCTCGCACTTAAGTGCTTTCAAGATGCACCGGCTACATCGCGATTGTTTTGGAGAAGGAGAGTGGGGATCGTCATCTTCATTGTCGGAATCGTTATAATCGCCATCGTCGCCTGGGTTCGGGTCATCGCCTTAGGGGTCACCAGATGGCATAGCCTACAAGACATTAAGAAAATTGAAGAAGTTGAACCAAAGATCACTCACCACCATCACAGTCCTCTTCCTCTTCTTTCCGACCACTACCGTTGAAGCCTCGCTTACCAGCTGCAAACAAAGTTAGCAAGTCAAAAGCGTTATAGGATCGAGTACTTACCGAGTGGACCAATTTCTCCTTTTCCTTTCGTTCGATTTGAGCCCGAACGAGCGCCGCCGTTTCCATTCTCTTATCCATCTCTAACTTCTTGCGATTCTGTTCGGCCGTCCTCTTCGCAGCCTCGGCCAACCTCGATTCCTCTTCGACTTTCCTTTTTTCTTCTTCTTTCTTAGCCTTCTCGGCTGCTTTCTTCGCTGCCTCGGCAGCCTTCGCCTCTTCTTCTGCTTTTCGACGTTCCAACTCTTCCTTCTTCTTCTTCTCTTCTGCTTCTCTTTTCTTCTCTTCTTTCTTTCGACGAATTTCCGCCAATCGAGCCTCGGCCGCAGCCTCGGCTTCCTCCTCTGCTTTTCTTTGTTCGGCTTCCCTTCTAGCTCTCTCCTCCCTTTCCTCCTTCTTCTTCTGAATGAGCAGTAGCTCAGCCTTTTCTTCTTCGTCGGACGGGCTATTCGCACGAGAGTTGTTGGACGACATGATAGAGAGAGGTGAAGAGAAGAGTGGGGACTTAAAATTTTTCTCGCTTGGTTCATATACTGCGCCATCATTTACGTGATTGATCGATCGATCTCGATTCTTCACATTTCAACAAGTCACAGTTCGAATTTAGCACACTTGATCGGATCAACTCCAGGGTCTTCGTACGAGGCTTTCGAGGGCAAAAGCCTAACAGGGGGATACTGTTACGGTTGTGCTTCCGGACCTCTGTATGGAGCTTCCGACTTCGAACATGGACTTAGTATCATTCATATTTACTTCCGAGATCGATTGCATCGATCGAGTCGTACGAGGCATTCGGTTATCGAATGCTAAGTGCTCCGACTTTATTATCTTTTTATTTTATATTGATGACGTCGGATTATATTAGTTATTGTCTTTTACTTACAGCTCTTATTGTTATAGATTTAACAATTAGGAATACAGGTATATAAGCTGTAGTAACTTGTACATAGTTTCTCAGTTTAAATATCAACTTAGATTGCTGCTGAACTCCGTCCGGAACTCTTCCTTCTAATCGTCTAACGATCGCATTATAACCGATCGTTATCCGGACGTCTTTACACTCTTACTCGTCACTCTGAACATTCACCGAACCGTACGACGAAGCGGGGGCACTACCGATAGTAGTGTCAAGGTTCTAGTTCATCTTTATCATCTTCCGTTGCAATCGAGCTGACCGATCATCCTTGATTACTTTCCTTGAGACTTCGGTTATAAACCATTGTCTTGATTCATTCCGATTACTCCCGGATTACTTCGATTCATACTATACCTTCTAAGACTCTACGGAACCTCACCGGCACAGTCTTAACAATGACCGCGTTCGTTACTCATTGCTCAGATGACCACTCACTCCCGCGCTGTCATTAGTTTATTGTTCTCCCCTTGTTTCTCATTCGCTTTCCATTATTTCACTCTCGCGTTCTTGTTCTTTGATATCTATTGTTCTTTGTTCTTTTACCCTTGTCCCTTCACCTGGGTTCCTATTGTTTCAGACTCGTATATATAGTACAGTAGACAGCTACCAGTTCCCTATCTCGACCTCTTGGTCTTTGGGAACTAGGTTCGTGTTTGTATCTTTGTTTACACTCAATATTGACTTGGTCTTTGGGAACTAGCTTGCCTTATTTGACCCTTGTGATTGGCCCTTCGTGCTATCACTGTCGCTGAGATCACTTTTCCTTTCTGCCTTTGTGTGTTGAGTGTTACTCACACTCAGGTTTGTGCTTGTGCTGTGCGTTCGATCACTTCCCATCGTCGCTTCCGCCTACATTGCAACAAAGATAAGCTGATAAAGGCAGCCCTAGGATTCTTCTCAGGAAATGCGGCGGACTGGGCCACCCCATACCTCTTGGAATTCAGCCATGGAAAGACACCATTCAACGGACGCTGGGAAGACTTTGTACGAGCCTTCTCACTTCAATTTGAATCAATCGATGCAGGTATGGAGGCCCGGAATGCGATCCAACATCTCAAACAGGGAAAAGGCCAGACGGTAGCGGAATTCACACAAAAGTTGGTGATCAAACTGGACTCTTGGACATCGACCTACGTGAGTGATTCCACAGTGGCCTTAACCCCAAGATCCGACAAAATCTCATTGTGGTTAACATTGCCCAGGGGATAGCCCCCACTCTAGAGGAGGCAATCAGACGGGCAGTCTCGGTGGATGTGTTCATGCATGATCCTACCATGACAGGCCGTAATCTGGGCACCTCTCACACTCCCTCTCCCCCTTCCAACTCTTACGCCATGGATGTTGATGCCACGCATACTAGCGGGAATAGTAGGGAGAGTTTTGTGGCACAAATGAGAGGCAGATGTTACGGCTGTGGTGCACAGAACCACGAAAAGAAGAACTGCTCGTACAAGGACACAGTATGCCGCTACTGTGGTCGACGAGGTCACCTAGAATCGGTCTGCCAAGACAAGTTCATGGGGTTAGAGCGAGGCCGGGGTAAGCGTCAACAACCCCGTCAACAACAAGTCTCCGCCTCGTCCTCGATGCCCTTTACCCTGTTCCCAAATGAATCAGTCCAAATTGCAGCCTCTGCTCCCGCTCCCGTTTCCGCTCCCGCCCCCGCCCCACCATCTCCGCTCACCCCTGATCTCTCTGTCCAGATTGCTCAACTGCAGGAACTCCTGAACAGAGCTAATGCCATGGCCCCAGCATCTGGATCTCAGGAGGGTTTTTGAAGCGGGTGCCTGTCTCGGCTGCACCAAGAGCACCCGTTAACCAATTCGCTATACATTCTACTTCCGCATATGATTCTATCCCCTCGTGTAAAATATCTACTGTTTTGGAATTGAACTCCAGTTCGTCCCATTTCCGAATCAATGCGAAATTACGAGGGAGGAATCATAGTATAGCAACTGTGGCCATGGTCAATTCCGGAGCCACTGCTCTGTTCTTGAACCAAGAGTTCGTCACCTGTCACCATGTAAAGACCTTTCCACTCAAGAGACCGATTGGGATCTTCAACATTGATGGTTCTGCCAACCAGGCAGGGCAGATTACGCACTTCACACGTTTAGCCCTAACTGTCGATGGTCAGGAACGTTGGACAGACCTACTTGTCACTAACCTGGAAAGCGAGGACCTCATCCTAGGACTCCCTTGGTTACGGAAGGCCAACCCAAACATTGACTGGGAGAAAGGACAACTCTCGGTCAAACCGCAACAGTCAACGACGGATGAGGAGGAAGAGGGAGAAAACATTCGGATGACGGAAACCCCGGAACCCTTGTCAAGTACAATTGACCAAGAGGAGGAAGAGTCACTCATTCACCGAATTCGAGCCAACTGGCGCACCCGACGTGCATGGGTGAGATCAGGCATTCTACAGGAACAGACAGAGGAGGTCTGGTGCGCCGCTGGGTTCACCTACTCCCAACAGTTAGCGGAACAGACCCACAAAGCCAAACCCTTGAAAACCTTTGAAGAGATGGTCCCAGAGCCCTATCGAGACTTCCAGAAGGTATTCTCCGAAGCTGCTTCTGAACGACTGCCAGGACACCAACCCTGGGACCACGCAATCGAGTTAATCCCTGGAGCACCCGAAACTATGCGAACCAAGGTCTATCCCATGTCACTGAATGAGCAAGCTGAACTCGATCAATTCCTAGATGACAACCTCCAAAAGGGTTATATCCGCCCCTCCAAATCCCCATTGTCCTCACCAGTCTTCTTCGTGAAAAAGAAGGATGGGAAGCTCCGCTTTGTACAAGACTACCGGAAACTTAACCAGGTTACCATAAAGAATCGCTACCCTTTACCACTTGTGGCCGACATCATCAGTCGCCTGCAGGGAGCGCGGTATTTCACCAAGTTTGATGTCCAATGGGGTTACAACAATGTTCGAATAAAGGAGGGTGATGAGTGGAAGGCGGCTTTTGCAACCAACAGAGGGTTATTTGAACCTCGTGTAATGTTCTTTGGGCTAACTAATTCCCCTGCCACCTTTCAAGCTCTCATGAAGTCCATCTTCTCTGATCTAGTGGCAGCAGGGAAAGTAGCCGTCTACCTAGACGACATCCTCATTTTCAGCAACGAATTACAAGAACACCGACAGATAGTGCGGGAGGTACTAACACGACTACAGAAACACGACCTCTACCTACGACCAGAAAAGTGTGAGTTTGAACAACTTCAGATCAAATACCTGGGCTTGGTGATATCGGAAGGGGAGGTGCGCATGGATCCAGTAAAGGTAGCTGCAGTCCGTGATTGGGCAACCCCAAAGAACCTGCGAGAGCTGCGGGGATTCTTGGGTTTTGCTAACTTTTATCAACGATTCATACGGAATTTTGCCCGCATAGCACGACCCCTGAACGACCTGACCAAGAAGGACATCAGCTTTGGTTGGGGAACACATCAGCAACAGGCATTCGACACCCTGAGGGAAGCGTTCATCTCAGCACCAGTACTGGCTCTTTGGGATCCTGATAGGCTCACACGACTCAAGGTGGATGCATCAGGCTTTGCGACTGGAGGAGCAATAATGCAGCTGCAAGATGATGGTCAGTGGCACCCAGTGGCATTCCGATCAGCCTCCATGCAACCAGCAGAACGGAACTACGAAATCTATGACCGAGAAATGTTGGCCATCATCGAAGCACTGAAGGACTGGAGGAGTTTCCTGGAAGGATCGCCACAACCATTTGAAATCCTCACCGACCATGCAAACCTCGAAATTCTGGCGAACGGCTCAGGACCTCAGTCGGCGGCAAGCACGATGGGCATTATGGCTATCACGGTTTGATTTCCAGTTAACTCACCGCCCAGGCAAGGCGAATACACAAGCTGATGCTCTTTCGCGCATGGCAGTGCATCAGGTCCTGGACAGTGACGACAACCGGCAACAGACAGTTTTGAAGCCAACCCATTTCCTGGAAATCGCAGCAGCTACACTACAGAATCCACTGGAAGACCGAATCCGGAGGGCGTCGCAGAAGGAGGCGGAGGTACTTGAAGGATTGGATGAATTGAAGAAGAAGGGGCTTCGACGGCTAACCAATGGAGTGGCAGAATGGGAGGAGGACAATGGACTAGTGTACCACCGGGGTAGAGTATATGTCCCACCAGACAACAGCCTGCGGACTGAAGTACTACGACAATGCCATGACAATCCAACGGCTGGTCACCCAGGACTTCATGGCACCCTCGACCTGGTCAGCACTCACTTTTGGTGGCCCACTTTACGGTCCTTCATCAAAAAGTATGTAGAAGGGTGCGAGACTTGTGCGAGGAAGAAGACACAGAGACACCCGCAAGCAGTAACCCAACCCCTGGAGGTCCCAACGGGCCTGTGGGAGGAAGTGGGAGTGGATTTGATCAGACAGCTGCCTTCTTCACAAGGCCACGACGCCATCCTAGTTTGTACCGACCTCTATGGCAAGCAAATCCACGCAATTCCCTGTACTACCTCCATCACTGCAGAAGGTGTGGCAGACATCTACTACCATGAAATCTTTCGCCTTCATGGACTCCCGCTTCGCTTCGTATCGGATCGTGGACCCCAGTTTGCAGCAAAGCTGATGTGATCCCTACTTTCTCGCCTCGGGATCAAGTCGAACCTTACATCAGGTTACCACCCCCAAGCCAACGGCCAAACCGAACGGGCCAACCAGGAAGTCGAAAAATACCTCAGGCTGTATGTGGGGCGCCGCCAGGACGACTGGGCAGAGCACTTACCGATGGCGGAATTTGTGATCAACTCCCGCACTCACTCGGCGATTGGAATGTCCCCGTTTGAACTTACCTACGGTTACCTACCCCTGTTCAACATCCCAGTGGGACAGCGCAGTGGGATTCCGGCGGTGGATGACCAGATTCAGATACTTCGGGACGCACAACAGGATGCAGGCGCAGCACTACACCTGGGGAAAAGACAGCAAAAGGAAAGCTACGAGAGGGGAAAACGGAAAGCGCATCAATTTCGAGTGGGAGATAAGGTTTGGCTAAGTGCAGAGGATATCAAGCTCCAGCTTTCTAGCGAGAAGCTTGGGGATCGACAGCTTGGACCATACACAATCTTGGACAAGTTCGGAACTCTCGACTACCGCCTGGACCTACCGTTGTCCCTTGACCGGGTCCACCCTGTCTTCCATGTCGACAAGCTATACCCATGGAGAGGGAATGCTGTCAACGGCCAAATTGTGGCACCACCAGAACCAGTGTACCTAGAGGATGAAGATGAACCGGAGTATGAGGTAGAGGAAATCTTGGATAGCCGGGTGAGGTGGAAGAAGTTAGAGTATTTAGTGAAGTGGAAGGGTTATGATGCAGGGCATAATTCATGGGAGCCGGCTCAAAATTTGGAACATGCGCCGGCTACGGTCCGAAAATTCCACAAGAAACATCCCCGGGTGGCGAAGGCTTGACCATCGAGGACAATGGTCATAAGGAGGGGGGTAATGTCATGAAGTGAGCCGCCCCTATTATTTTCCTTTTTTTTACAATACATCATTCCATCACTGTTACCTATCATATCCAATCCAGAACCTTCCAGTCCATTCCGCTCCATTCCGCTTCATTCCTTGTTCCTGAACTATATAGTATGACATCATTGTTCCCGCACCTCGCCTTTGTATATATAAGCCAGTCCCCACAACCTGATCCCTTATCTTGACCTCTTTGTCGTTGGGATCAGGTATGTCCTTACTTACTTCTCTGTACTTATTTATGAATATAACTTTGTCGTTGGGATCAGTATCCATTCGCTTCCATCTAAGCTCCTGCTCAGTCTTGCCACCATTGTCACCTCTTTGTGACAGCTCCAAAGCTTTCTTGTTTCACTCGCATTAGTCTTCAATGATCAACCAAAGTATTTCACGGAGACGAAGAAGATTAATTACACCCTTTCTTACCTTTACAACACCTTCAATAGCCTCGCTTCACTCACCGGATGGGACAAGAATGCGCTCTGATGGGCATACAAAAAAGGCATCACACCGTGCCTTAAGGACGAAATGGCTCAGGTGCAAAAACCAAAAACTCTCGAGGAATATCAAGAGATTGTTCTGGAGATTGACAATCATTATTGGCAAAGGGAATTGGAAAAGAAAAGAGAATCTGCAAAAAGCAGTGGAGGTCATAGCAATAGCGGTAAATTCTCGGCCAAGAAAGGACCCTCCAATCCTTCCCCTACCAACACTAACATCTCCACACCTTCCTTTAATAAACCCAACTCCAACGGACCTAAATTCAATCATAACAACAAGTCCAGAGGACCCAATCAGCGAAAATCGACAGATAGCAGCAAGTTTGGACCCGACGGAAAGATTACGCCTGAGGAGAAGAAGGAAAGAAGGAAGAAGTACAATCTGTG
Organism: Lentinula detonsa; assembly: GCA_027921405.1. Taxonomy (NCBI): domain Eukaryota; kingdom Fungi; phylum Basidiomycota; class Agaricomycetes; order Agaricales; family Omphalotaceae; genus Lentinula; species Lentinula detonsa. Next base: position 651,349 of record JANVFU010000017.1, read on the forward strand.
TGCTTTCTGTGGTGGGAAGCATAAGTTTGAAGATTGTAAGAAGCGTAAGGCCAGAGATGCTAAAGGCCGCGCTACAGAAGTAGTGGCTATGGACCTGCCGGACCAATCAAAAAATAGTCCGCAACTCTTGTACTCCAGTACAAAGCAAGAGTTGCGTTGATCTAGTTTGTACCATTAAGGAGACCTGTTATGATCATGCACGGTCGTAGGGAATAAGTTGGATCGCGGACTAGAAGTCCGCGGGGTAAAAGACCAAACACCGAGATAAATCCCGGTGAGAGTTAGGTGAACCTACGGAGAGGTAGTCGGACATTGACACTACTATTAATAGCGTCCTCGACACGCCGCTGTCCGAAAGCAAAGATGAGGGTAATTCCGATCGCGGGAGAAACCCACGTGATCGTACTTAGAGCGAGGTTTGAGTATGAACTCTATTTGAAAGGTATACACTATCGAAGTGCTCTATCAAAGTTGATATTTAAACTAAGGACCAACTATTCTACTCTCATAGCTTTATACTGTAATCGCTACCTAAGGGTTGCTAAGCGATAGTATCCTAGAATAGTATGGTCGGACATGTGAAAGATAAAAGGGGCAAGTATAAAGGGAATGATATAAAAGGATATATAAAGAATCGGTTAAGGTGTGAGGGATATCAACTTGAAGTGTAAAAGATTGTGGAGATAAAACTCCGCAACGGAAGAAAATAGTAAAGTCAAATACCGGGAATGATCGTCGGGCCCGTGGGAGTTGAACTTGGCATGGCCGTAACAGTGCCCCCCCGTTAGGATCAAGCCCTCGAGATCCTGAGTAATAGTATGACTAAAATAAATGTGAATGATTAGAAGTAACGGGGATCAAAGTTAAAAAATTGTGATGTGATGTGAAAATCGAAGAAGAGTGAAAATTGTAAGTTGAACCGGCCCATAAGTCACGAAGCATATAAGAACAGGGCCCTTTCAAAATTTTTGACAAGTTCCCCTCTTCTTCAACCATGTCGTCCACCACCAACGAGACCGCCCAACAACGCCGTGAACGTCTCCTCCTGGCACAGGCGGAAAGACAACGAGCTCGTGAGGAAGAGGTCGCGAGACAGGAAGCCGAGTTCGCCGCGGAAATGGAGCGACTAGAGGAAGAGGCGGCTCGGGAGGAAGAGGAAAAACAACTCGCTGAAGAGAAGAGGGTTCAAGAAGAGAAGCGGATAGCCGAAGAATGAAGAACGGAGGAACAACGATGGCAGGAAGAGGAGGAAAGGATAGCTGAGGAGAAAAGAGTAGTTGAGGAACAGAAGAAGCAACAAGAAGAGCAAGCAGAAGTGAGGAGAAAAGAGGATGAACGACTCGCAGAAGCGAAGAAGAACAAGCAGCAGTGGAGGCTGCTGCAGAGGTGGAGGATGAGCAGGAGCGAACCACCGCGTTCGCCAGAATCGTCGAAGAAAACAAGAAGGAAAAGGAGAGAGCCGCGAAGGAGTTGGAGAAGCGGTGTAAACAAACAGCAAGACAGCATAATGTTGAAGTCGAGGTCCCTGCCCCACTGTCTGGCTCACGGCGTAAGACTTTCAAGTCTAAGGCCATAATTTCCGAGGACCCGGAAGATGAGGGTGAGGATAAGCGTAAGGAGCCAACTCCGAGAGGAGTAAAACGTAAGCGAATGATCCGAATGATTGCAAAGGTGAGTGACTGTTGAATTTATCCACTCCTTACTGACTTTCATATTTTGTAGGGTTCTAATACATCTGAGCTCAACGGGGAACAAGCAGAAGAGCAGCCCCCCCTGATTCCTCTCTCCCGCGACCCGCGTGTAATCGATGTGTGTTGATTGGTAGGCCTTCGGAATGTCACCCCCAGTCAACACAATGACAAGCACAAGCGTGTATGGTCTGCCACCACCAGCACCAATGATGCAGTTGGTCCGGAGATAACGCTGCTCAGCGGTCATGAGGTAAACGGGTGAAATTAGATGAGGATGTGTATGAGGGACCCGCCGCGAGAGTTGGGGAGAGGAGGTTTGAGGGACCAGGTATCGCGGAGCAATTGGCCGCGATCGTGGAACAAAATAAGGCCTTGCTCGACGTCGCTCGCCGCTCCCTCGTTCTTCAAGAATGAATGCTGCATCTAGTGGTGAGAAGGGAGAGAAGAGGAGAAGAAGCAGAGAAAAGTGAGGATGAAGATGAAGATGGGGAAGGTGAAGAAGATGAGGAAGTAAATGAAGAGAAGAGAAGAGAGATACGCAAGGGAAAAAAGCGCGCGGGCGGAGTAAACTCCGCGAAGGACTACTTTACCTACTCTACTTGATTATTCTATCTTTTTCGTAGTTTTGTTTGTTGTTTTGGTTGTTGTGAGTAACGATATGTTTCGGTTTTTTGTTGTTTTGAGAGTTTCATAAGGGAAATGACTGAGATGACGATCGCGGGGAATTATCGGAGAAAGAGGAGTTATGTTTTATAAGTAATTATGCGATGTGACGATAATCGCCGCGGGGAAGGGTGGTTTAGAGGAGAGTCATGATTAGTAAGTAAATGAGGTGAAAGTCGTGAAGGAAATGATGAGGGTAGATGATACGTAAATGAGCATAAGTAAGGATCAGATTGGACCAGGTTTGTGAGGGTAACGGAGGTGGAAAGCTGGGACAAGTTCATCCGTGTGAATTTCGTTCGCGGCGACCCAGGAGAACTCTTCATCCGTACCTTCATATCCTGCCCAACGAATATAGTATTGTAAAGGACATTTTTTGTATTGTTGATCCAATTTCGAGTCCAATACTTCCGCGATGTTGTATTCTTCCTCACCGTCGACCTCCACAGGAGGTGGCGGAGGTTGAACACGATCAGGAATGGTGTTTGGTGTGTATGGCTCTAGTTGGGATATGTGGAAGACGGGGTGGATACGATTAAGGTAGGACGGGAGTTGGAGTTTGTAAGATAAAGTACCAACTTGCTCGAGTATGGTGAAAGGTCCGAGGTACTTTTCGGCGAATTTTTCGGTGGGTCGCGTTGTCCAGATGTGCTTTGCCAGCACAAAAACCTGTGAATTAATAGGGAATTCAGGGTGAGTAATACGTTTTCGGTCTGCTTGCTCTTTGTATCGAGCTTGCGCATTAGTAATTTTGTCTTGGAGGAAAGAGTGAAGCTCATCGAGGTTTACCGCGAAGTCCATTGCTCGGTCAGAGCGAATGTCAATCTTGGGTCTTACCGTGATGTTTGGGTGATAGCCTTTGTTCGCGAAGAATGGAGTTAAGCCAGTAGATGCATTAGGAGCATTGTTGTAAGCAAACTCCGTGATCGGTAGGAGTTTCGCCCAATCTGTCACAAAGAGGTGACGACGGTGACAAGACTGAGCGGAAGCTTAGACGGAAGCGGACAAATACTGATCCCAACAATAAAGTTATATTGTTATGATCATGCACAGTCGTAGGGAATAAGTTGGATCACGGACTATAAGCCCGCGGGGTAAAAGACCGAACACCGAGACAAGTCCCGGTGAGGGTTGGTGAACCTACGGAGAGGTAGTCGGACGTTGACGCTACTATTAATAGCGTCCCCGACACGCCGCTGTCCGAAAGCGAAGTTGAGGGTAATTCCGATTGCGGGAGAAACTCACGTGATCGTACTTAAGGTGAGGTTTGAGTATGAACTCTATTTGAGAGGTCTACACTCTCAAAGTGCACTATCAAAGTCGATATTTAAACTAAGGACCAAACTATTCTACTCTCGTAGCTTTATACGGTACTCGCTACCTAAGGGTCGCTAAGCGATAGTTATCCTAGAATAGTATGGTCAAACATGAGGAGAATGAAAGGGGTAAGTATAAAGGGGATGATATAAAAGGACATATAAAGAATTGGTTAAGGTGTGAGGGATATAAATGCGAAGTGTAAAAGGATCGCGGAGGTAAGCCCCGCGACAGAAGAAAGTAATGGAATCAAATACCGGAAAATGATCGTCGGGGCCACGGGAGTTCAACTTGGCATAGTCGTAACAGTACCACCCCATTTGGATCGAGCCCTCGAGATCCTGCGTAATAGTATGACTAAAAATAAAGGTGAATGAGTAGAAGTAACGGGGATCAAAATAACTGTATAAAAAAGGATTTTAAGGCACGCACAGCTGCACGCTAAATGAGATGAAAAATTTGAAGTTGACCGGCCCTAAATGATCGAAAAGGTATAAAAGCATAAGCTGTAAGAGTAAAAAACTCCAAGTTCTCCCCGCTCATTATGTCTACCACCTCCACCACCACCGAAACTACGCAGCAACATCGCGAGAGGCTACTCCGCGTTCAAGCGGAACGACAACGTGCACGGGAGGCGGAAGAGGCTCGCCAAGCTGCCGAATTCGAGGTGGAAATGAGGGTGTTGGAGGAGGAAGCCGCTTGTGAAGCAGAGATTGCCGCGGAGAAAAAGAGGATGGAGGAGAAGAAAATAGCGGAACAAAAACGACGGGCTGAGGAGAAGCAGAAGGAAGCGGAGAGAGTTGCGTGAGAAAGAGCCAAGGCTCTGAAAAAATTAGCAGAGGATAAAAGGAAAGAAGATGAAGAACTAGCGAAGCGTTGCGAACTTGCTGCCGCCGCTGCCGCCGCTGCCCTACGTTGTTCCGGACCCCCGACCTCCCAGTTGGCATTGGGTTCAAAACCCAAAACCAAAAAGATGGTGAAGTCTTCCTCTCAGGTCCGCGATGAATCAGAGGAGTTAACTGAGGAGGAGGAAGAACAACCGGCTCCGCGAGGAGTCAAACGAAAAGTAATGACGGTGATGGTGAGTGATATTCAAAAACTTCTTAGCCCCTTCTAAAACGGATTTCAGATAGTGCTCCTGATCCTGACGACGGTTACGATCCCGCGTCAGGAGATGACGGTGAAGATCCTGCCTCCCCTCCCCCTGTTAAGATCATGCGACTCCGGAACCGCGGAAACTCCCGCGATAGGATCGCGGAGATCGACGGTAATGCGAGGGGATCATTCCCTCGCAGATGAGAGGAATGGTTCGCGGAGTGAGGGGGATGGTTATTGGACCTTGACACTACTATTGGTAGTGTCCTCAACACGTCGAGTGTCCAATGGTAAGGGTAGAAGCTCCGGATCGCGGACATTGCTCCCGCGATCGTCGGAGTAGTGTTGAGTATGCATTGAGGACGTTTACAACATCCTGGATACAAGGAGAGGGGCAGATCTAAGTTGATATTCAAGCTGAGGACTACCTATTCTACATCGAGGCTTTATACATACTCTATGTAAGGGTTGCGTATGTACTATCTCCAAATAGGTTAGTCGACATGAGGAAGAACAAAGGAATGGATATAAAAGGTATAGTACGGATCGGATTTCGATCTGGAGAGATAACGGGTGATTCCCTCGCGGAGTTATACTCCGCAAACGCGGGAATTGGATTGCGGGATTGCGGACTTACCGTGATCCGCATACATATAACACCCCCTCGCAATTGCGACCACCTTGCGATCGGTGTGTATTGCAGCACCGTCAAGACGAATGTCGTCCACAGGAGGGTAATCGACGAGCTCAGGCTTGCGCGGTGTGTCATCACCAACGACAACGATGTAGCTGGTCGGGTGAAAACGCTGCTCGTTGATCGCGGGTGAAAAAAGCGAAGTTGGAGGATGAAGTGTACGAGGGGCCCGCGAGGAGGATTACAGAGAGGAGGATAGGAATGGAGCAGATAGCGATGTTTGCGGAGCACAACCGTGAGGTGGAGAGGCATCTCCAAGTCATCGAGTGGTACACAGGTCGAACCGCGATGGCTATGGAGAGGGTTGCAATGGCATTGGAAGCAATGGGAGGAGGTAAGGGAAAAGAAGAGAAGGATAATGAAGATTGAGAAAGTGATGATAAGGAAGAAGAGGAAGAAGAAGAGGAAGAGGAAGAAAGGAGGAGAAAGATTTGCGAGGGCAAAAAACGCGCCGAGTGAAACTACGCGATGGACTAAATATATATAGTTATCTACTCGACTGTTAGGGCCGTGCTTCCAACGAGGGAATGAAATGGCTGATGTTGCCCATGAATGGTCCGAAGGCTTCGAAATACAATCGAAGCAGCCGAAGCTCCGACCGGAGCTCCGTGGGAACGATCGAAGTTCCGTGGGAACGATCGAAATCCGAATGGACCGGATGGTACGGAAGTCACGTAGGAGTGAAGTGAACCTCGATCCGTTTATTAGAACGGATCCTCACTACGCCGAGTGGTTCAGGAAAGGGTTCAGACGAATATGAACAGTAAGGAGACATAATGAGAGAGAGGAATGACTGGGATGGAACCCAAGGCAACCCAAGTCGATATTGAAACTGAGGAATAGTGTACAAGATATCCAATCTTATATACAAGTAATCCTAATTGCTAAAATAAAGACAATAAGTGAGAAAGATCCGAAATAATACAATAACGATGTTTCCCGAGAGCGGACAGGCGTGGGAATGCATCGGTCATGCTGACCGAGTGTCATGTGATGTATCCGAGGTGGTTTCGAAGTTATCGAGCCATGGAACAGAGTACGAAATCAATCGAGATTCGAGTTGGACTTGGTAGCAAACCCGGAAACGGATCGATCGGTTGGCCGATCGTTCGGATGTTCGATCGGAATGTCCGGATGTTCGGATAGTGACCGATTAGCCCGGAAGTCGATCCGGAACGAATGGTGAAGCGTGGCATGTATATAACATCGACTTTGTTTGTTGTTTTTTGATGCTTTTTGTTTTTTGTTGTTAATGTGATGGGTTTTTGTTTTTGTTGTTTGGTTGTTTTGTTTGGGTGATACATACGTAAGTAGAATGAGAAGTGAGGATCATGGGGATTATCAGGGAAAGAGGAATTTGTTTTATAAGTAATTTTGCAACGCGACAATAATTGCCGCGGGCCAGGGCGGTTTAGAGGAGAAATCAAGATTATTAAGTAAATGAGGTGAGAGTCTTGATGGAAATGAGGAGGAATTGATGAATACGTAAGGGACATGAGTAAAGATCATAATGGACCAGGTTTGTGAGGGTAACGAAGGTGGAAAGCCGGGACAAGTTCGTCCGCGTGAATTTCGGTTATGGCAACCCAGGAGAATTCTTTGTCCGTACCTTGGTATCCTGCCCAACGAATGTAGTATCGTAAAGGGCATTTTTTGTATCGTCGATCCAATTTCGAGTCCAATACTTCCGCAATGTTGTATTCTTCCTCGCCGTTGACCTCAACAGGAGGCGGCAGAGGTTGAACGCGATCGGGAATGGTGTTTGGTTTGTATGGCTCTAGTTGGGATACGTGGAAGACGGGGTGGATACGATTAAGATAGGACGGGAGTTGGAGTTTGTAGGATAAAGTACCGACTTGCTCGAGTATGGTGAAGGGTCCGAGGTACTTTTCGGCGAATTTGTCGGTAGGTCGCGTTGTCCGGATGTGCTTTGCCAGCACAGAAACCTGTGAATTAATAGGGAATTCGGGGTGAGTAATGTGTTTTCTGTCCGCTTGCTCTTTGTATCGAGCTTGCGCGTTAGTAATTTCGTCTCGGAGGAAGGAATGAAGCTCATCAAGGTTAACCGCGAAGTCCATTGCTCGGTCGGAGCGAATGTCAATTTCGGGTCTTACCGTGATGTTTGGGTGATAGCCTTTGTTCGCGAAGAACGGAGATAAACCGGTAGAGGCATTAGGAGCGTTGTTGTACGCGAACTCTGTGATCGGTAGGAGTTTCGCCCAATCGTCCTGTTGGTATGCACAGTAAATCCGGACGTACTGTTCCAGAGTTTGGTTTACTCGTTCGGTTTGTCCATCAGCTTCTGGGTGATATCCTGAGGTGAAGTGAAGTTTCATAGAAAGAGCTTCACCGAGAGCGCGGAAGAAAGCAGACATGAATTCCGAGCCGCGATCGGAAGTAATGTGGTTCGGAACTCCATGCTTGGAGAAAACGTGATGAACGAATAACTCCGCTAATCCTTTGGAGGTGATTTTGTCGTGCGTCAGTATGAAAATACCTTGTTTAGAGGCACGGTTGACGACGACAAGGATTGCTGTACATATGTCCATCGGAGGAGGGGAGTTGTTCGATGAAGTCCATCGATATTGAATCCCATGGTTGGGCGGGAACCGGAAGAGGTTTGAGAAGACCGTAAGGTCGGTGTCAATGGGGTTTGTTTCGTCCGCAAACTGTACAAGAGCTGACATAGTCGCAAACGAATTCCCTAATCTTCGGCCAAGTGTAATGGCGTCGGATTGATTCGAGGGTCCGGTTCTGTCCAAAATGACCTGAAAGGGGGTGATCATGAAAATATTGTAGAATTTTAAGGTGAAGATTAGCATGGTTAGGAACATAAATGCGATTGTCAAGTTTTAGCAGTCCATCATCACCTACTGTCCAACGAGTATTAGAATCGTCTTTAGCTAGAGCTAAGCCCGTGATCGCTTCCGGATCCTGTTCAATAGAATCGCGGATGGTTGAATGGAGCGATTGCAAGTCCATTACAATCGCAGCGCGAAGCGCAGGGCCTTCTAGAAAAGTTGCTCGAAGAGAAGTGGTTAGTTGTTCATTGGTAAAGATAGGTCTGAAATTCTGCGGGTTAACTTGCGCGTAACCGGTATCCCCCTCTTTAGGATAGACATCCCAGCGTCTAGTGAGGGCATCGGGTTTTGCACCCAACTTACCTGGACGAAAACGGATCACCATGTTGAACTGGTGAAGAAATTCTGACCAGCGGACTTGTCGCCGCGTGAGGATTTTGGTGGTTGAGAAGTACTCGAGACTCTTGTGGTCGGTAACCACGTCAATCACTTCGCCTGATCCCTCGAGGTAGTGATGCCAAGCTTTGAAGGCCTCAAAAATAGCGAGGAGCTCTTTGTCATGAGTGTCGTAGTTAAGCTCTGCAGCTTGGAAGGTTCGGGATAGGAAAGCGATTGGGTGAATCTCGCCGTCCGGTAGGAGTATTGAGAGGATCGCGGCTAGCGCGTAGTCCGACGCGTCGGTCTCAACGATGAGAGGAAGGTTAGGTTGCCAGTGTGCAAGTGTAAGGGTTACGCTCACCGGCTTTCAGCCACAGTTAGCCAGACAGTGTTTATAATTGGACACTGGTAGATACAGGCATTTTGTAGGTAAAAGTTGTAGAGCGTAGTGGTAGTTTTGGTGTAAAAGATAGATGGCTTATCTAATCCCTCAATGACTACCCTATGTGATCATATCCGTTACACCCTCCCCTTCCAGATTGAGCCTACGGGTTCATCTAAAGAGGGAGAAGGTCAGATTCGCATACCATCGATTCCCCGAGCCAACTGGTTCAGGGTATTAATCCCGACGTTACCCACCCTGGGTACACTTCGTGTAAACCTCCATGCGTCGCGCTTCAATACCTTCTGACTTCGGTATAGGTTTTGTACGTGTTTCCGGCGTCGATGTTCCACGACATTGTCCATTTTCCACTCCTCAGGTAATGTCCAAGCTCGATTGTCGATGGGCACAACGTGAGTGAACTGTAAGCTAGCGCGAGAGCGCTTAAGGAGGTTCTGGTACCTCCGAAACTCGAGGGAATGTGGGTCAAGGTCCCAAGTCTTGTCAATGATCCATTGTTGTCCAAAGGCAAACCCTTCGGCCATATCATCGATGGATACCCCGCAGTCAGCCAAGTGCTTCACCACTTCACTATTCTCCTCAAATATCGATGAGTTCGATTTGAAGTCGATTCCCTCTCCGGCATTTGCGACGATTTCTAACTCGCTGAGTTTTTGTCCATATAAGTCCAGTATCGCCACAATGTCAATGAAATGTATCACAAAGTTCTTTTTTGCTGTCCGTACACGCTTGGTGTATACGTTGATGGTCCTGAAGATACCGCGTATGAGTCTATGTAGCAGTAAGTGGGTCTGCACGGTGGCTAGGTCGACGTGTCCTGATTGTGTCCAGGTAATCCCAGGATGTTCTTTTGTGGTAGCGTTCACGATGAGCCACAACGCCCAATTATTGCCCGTGTTGCTGAGGTCGGGTGTTGCTAACGATGGAATGTGTGGCTTGTTTGGGTCTCGCTCCATATCCCATGGCTCTCCTACGAAGGATTGGGTGTGTGGCTTGTCCGCCCAAGTGACCGTCCGATCGCCATAGAGCTGTAGGTGAGCGCGTAAGTGTGAGGGGAGAGTGGATCGTTCACTGTTATAGCCTAATCCTTCCTCCAGGTGTATGATTTGTTTGGCCTGCCAGTATAACTGTCTAGCAGTCCATAACGCATTGAAGTTCCCGGGTTCATTAGCCTTGTCCATAAGTTTTTCGGCTGCATCTACAGCCGATTCCGATTCCGTGTCAATGAGAGGGTTGTTGCCATCCATTGCCGGGGGAGGAAGGACCATGGGCCCATTGTTTTGTGTGATTTGGCGCATCGCATCGCCAACCAATACACATGCGCCGGTGTTACTATCCCACATGCAGTCCTCGTGTAAGCTGTCGGTAGGTCCGTAGAGTAAGAGGGATGTAGCGGCGATCTTCTCCTCGATCGTCACGTACATAGGGTCGTCAAATGTGTTCCCGACATTTGGATTATGAGGGGATGCTGCTAAGTTGATGGGTGTGATGGGCCGTTGTTCGATACGTGTGGGGTTAGACCGTGGTAGGGTTGGGGCATGGCTGGATGATGATAGAGACCTGTCGTTACCTGCACGGCTCCCTTGGCTTCCTTCGCGCTGCTCTGACCTGGGTGGCCCCAGGGCTCCTCAAGGAGTTTCACCATCGTGGCTCCTGTATCGGTACGTTCTTTCGTACCCTCGATCTCTCTCCCTATCTCTGCCTTCCCTATCGTAGGGTAGGTCTCGATTATCCCTTTCGTGGTCTCGTTCACGATTGTGGTACCGATCGTAGTCCCGTTCGCGATGTTCACGTCTTTGCCTATTCCCATAGCTTGGGTATGCCCCTCGGTCGCGGTAGGAACTGTATCATGGAGGAGGGGAATGCTGGCGGTGGCTTCGAATGTCTAACTCTGTTCTCAGCCTTGCTGTTTCTTCTTGTAGTGCCGCTAATTCCTCGGCTGTTTGCTGCGGGGTTTGAGGTGGTACTACCATCCCTCCCCCTTGAGCGTTACCAACGATTCCGTTAGTGTTCTGGGTTTCGGAACCTACCTGGTTCCCATTCTGCTGGTACCACTGTGGCACATACGCGTAAGGTGGTGGTGACGGGTAGTAATTGTAGTTCATGAATGATAAGTAGGTGGTGGTATAGCTTGTAGCTGGACAAGAGGGAATTTTTTTTTTTTTTTGTGTTGTTCTCTTCCAGCATCTTCGCCACGCCGTTATAAGTTACCAACCTTGGGACCCACATGCACTGCTCGCTTATGCCGGCACAGCCGCTGACCTATCAGCCGAAATTGCAATTCGGCTGTTGCTGTTACTCGACAACTCAACGACGACAAGTTGTTGTTCTAGGTAGATCCTGCCACCGCGAAACTCCCTGTACCGCGAAATAGTCATCGAGTGCCTTCAGTTTCTTCACCGTGTCATAGGATTCGAGAGTTACATCCCCCAGTGACCACCAAACTTTGAACCACACCTTGCGACCTTTCCAGCTGTGGCTCCGGATGGATTCGACGAATTCTTCAACGTCCGTCGGTGCTCCAAAGTCATATGGTCCCGGACTACGCCGGTCGGGGAATAATAACACATCAGTCTCAGTGTATGGCCGCAGTAAGCTGCTATGGAACCTGTCGTGCAGCCCTCTCTTATCGAGGTCGTTAGGCAAATCCAGCACGTATGTAGAGCTTTCCGGGTGTGCCTCCAACACGGGGTATGGACCAACGAACCTTGGCAGTAGCTTAGATGCCCTACCTTTTGGTAATTTGAGGTTTTTTGTGGACAGATACACCTTCAATCCTTCCTTTATGACAGGTTCCGGAGACCATCGCTTGTTTGCCTGGTGTGTCTGAAACACTCGTGCTTCAATAATGGCGTCGTGTGCATCAAAAAGGCTTTGCATAGCCTGAATCCCAAAAGCACGAACTCCCGGTGGGCACTGCTGTGCGTCTCGAACCTCCCTCAGCATTGAGGGTATATACCCGTAAGTCAGTTCAAATGGTGCAAACCCAGTTGACTCATTTACGCTTGAATTCAATGCAAACTCGACGTACGGCACTCTTTTATCAACCAGTCATGCTGATCAGCCCGTATTGCTGATCGGAATATCTGCGCGATGGACCTATTTGCCCACTCCATCATCCCGTCAGTTTGTGGATGAAACAATGTGGACATCAATAATCTTGCACCCAGTAATCGGTGCAGTTCTCGCCACCATACAGAAGTAAACTTCGGGTCACGGTCGGACACGATCGATTCAGGTAGGCCGTGCAGTCTAACAATCTCTTGCATATATCGCAGTGATAGCTCCGTTGCCGTGTCCTTCGTGTTACAGGGGATAAGGTGTACTTGGGATGACAACCGACAAATAACTACCCATAGGTAGTTGAACCCTCGCACCTCCGGGAATGGTCCAATGAAATCCATCCCAATGGATTGCCACGGCCGCGTTGGTATGGGTAATGGGTGTAACTTGCCTGTAGGTGCGCCATACCTCCCTTTTGCTCGGTGACACGTCTCACAGGACCGGCAGAACTTGTCGCACATCCCAAAAATCCTAGGCCACCAGTACCATCTCCGCACATAATCAGCTGTGCGTTGTGGCCCGAAGTGACCCACCACCTGGTGTCCCTGTTTGAGTATCATTCCCCATATTGACTTCTTCCCCGGGCGTGTCTCTGGAATGCATAGTACTTGGCCGCCCCCCAGATTTGTCATCCAAATTAGGTTGTCTTGAATCCTGAACCGGGGGTGGTCGTCTGGATGACTCACAATTTTGCTGAATAATGGATCCTCCGCGTAGGCTTCTTTGATACTGGTTATGAATGACGGGTCACTGTCCAACTCGTTCTTCAGGTTTTTTACTTTATCCTGTTGCGACGCCAAGAATCGCAATTCGAACACTGTCGGATTTGGCCCATCTGGTTGTCCATCGGTCATTCCAGGTTCCCTCGCCACTTCCATCTCAGCAGCCTCAATGTCGCGAGCTTCCACTTGATCAAGTGCCTCTTGGTGAGCCAGCATCTGTTCGCGCAAAGTCTCCACCTCCTCCTTGCGGCCAATTGGTAAGTCTTCACTCAGTTTATCCAACCGTATATCTGCACTGACATACTCTTGCACGGGGTGGGCCTCCAACTCTTCATCACTCCCATAGTACCTAGACAGCACGTCAGCAACCTTATTGGTTACTCCTTTGATATAGGTAATCTCCAGGTCGAATCGAGCCAGGTATTCCATCCAACACATTTGTCGACTGCTCAGTCGCCGTTGTGTTTGGAAGAATGTAAGAGCCTCATGATCCGTCACGATGTTCACTTTATATCCAATCAGCTTGTCATCCCACTTCAATAGTGCTTCCAATATGGCTAGCATCTCGCATTCAAAGACGCGGTAATTCCTTTGTGCGTCCGTAAATTTTTTGCTCATGAATCCTGCCGGTCGACAATCCTGCCATGATACCCCTTGTCCATACAGCGCCTGTACACCCGATACGGATGCGTCGTACACTACCCATATTGGTAGATTATTTCGTGGATCTATTGGACGCAGGATTGGTGTTCGGATGCATAGCTCCTTGATGTTCCGGAAGCATACATCATGAATCGGTCTCCAGAAGAAGGGTTGTTCATTCCTTGACATCTCCGATAGTGGGGTAGTGTAGGATGATACATCAGGTAGGAAGTGAGCCAGATAGTTCACTAGTCCTAGAAATTTCTGGACGTCGTTATAGTTTCGGGGTTGTCGCCAATTTCGGATCTTTTCGAGTTTATCGGTGTCCGCGTGAAGTCCCTTATCATCTATTATGTGCCCTAGACAATCCATTACTTCAGCATACAACTGCACTTTGCTTGCTTTGAGGTATAGGTGCTGGTCTCGAAGTTTACCGAACACTAGTTGTAAGTGTCTTTCATGATCCTCTATGGTGTTGCTGAACACAAATATATTGTCTACATATACGTGCATAAACGTCCCAATGTAGTCACGGAATATGGTATTCATCAATCTCTGAAATGTTGATGGTGCGTTGCAATCCCCTTGTTGCATCGTTGTACTTACAAATGTACCACTTACTGTAGCAAACGCGGTCTTCCAAACGTCATCTGCCACTATCCGTACTTGCTCGTACGCGTCCGATAGGTCAATTTTTGATCGTAGCTTCCTTTGCGCTACATCCATTCTTAACGCATCTTGATCTGGTAAGGGAGTCACATCCTTCACCATGTTGGCGTTTCGCTCGTGGCAGTCAATGGTGCATCTCAGAGTACCATCTTTCTTTGCTAAGCATAGCATCGGTGATGCATTCTGCACTGTCATCGGCTTCCACCAGCCTGCTCTGGTGTACCTCGCAATCTTCTCAGTCAGTTGGATCCTTAGAGAGTCTGGGCAACGTGGTGTGTACATTCGATACCGTTTCGTTGGGTCTATTAACGGTATTGTGTGGTTTACTTCTCGCAAGGGTGGAATTTCTTCTGGTACGCCACTCATTATATCCTTGCAGCTCTGTAACCATTGCTCACGTAACCGTGGTATGTCCTCGTCTCGGTATATCGTTTGTCCGAGCAATGGTGTGCTGTTTGAAACTCATTGATTGAAGCGTTCTGAAACTGCCTTCATCGTTTCCATTATGTCTGGGGAATTCTTATGGGGAATATTGGTATGTCCCTTGGAGCTTGTGTTCTCGTCACTTTGCTCCTTACTCATTTCTTCCAGGAGTTCTTCTATTTCATGTAGTTGCGGATTAGTGTTATGGTCCTTGAATGATCCTTCTGTAGCTTCGTTCACCATTGCTTCAATGTCATCAATTGTTATCTGGTCATTAGGATCCAATAGTACAGGTAAGTTCCTGTTCAGGGATACTCGTTCATTGCTGATATCTTCGTCAGCTTCTTCCTCGACTGTTGGTGTGAATCGGGACCATGGTGGTTCCACTCTTTCAGATTGTGCATTTCCTGCTGTTTCCTCGACTAGTCATTTATCCAATACTATCCCTTGTTTATGTGGGCGAGATTTCACGGGCAGCTCCTCCCCTTCCTGAAGGTGAATATTCGAAGATACGTTCTTTGCGTAACGTCGTGCAAGTTTGCGATTCTCGTCCCCCTCGGTGAGCGTTGGTATCTCTTTCCCGGACAGTCGAATCACATTCCTCTCGAAATCTAGTGCAATTCCATGTTTTTGCATGAACACAGTACCCAGTACGGCGTCATACCGATCTACATTGGCGATGTCGAAATAGTCCTTACCGGTCACATCCCCGTGTTTGCCACCAAGGATACGGTACCTGCTGGTACACCCAAAAGTGATTCGCGAATGGCTGCCCTTAGTACCCAGCTGCAATGTAACTGGGTTTTCGAGTTGAAAGGGTTTGATGTGCGAAACTCGCGCAAAGTCTGGGCTGACAGCGTCTGCGGTACTACCGCTATCCAACAAGACAAATGCCATTACTCCATTGATCTCCATGAACGCGCATAGGCATTGGTTGTCCTTCGCCTTGCGTACTGGTCGGGTGCCCGTATGTCCAATTTTCGTCTTCTTGGGGTCTGTTGTTGCCTGGAACCCTCCGTCCTCAGTCCGTGTCATGGACCTCAAGTATTCTGTGAAGTCTAGTCGGTATGCCTCGACTGTCTCGGGCTCGTTACCCAACTGCGGTACTGGTAAGGTGTCCTGCATTTTGTCGTAGGAAGTAGCGGCTGCATCCTGGTTGGCTGTGTCCTCTATATTTAGCGCGTTAAACCGTTCGTCCAGCTGTTCCCGCCAGTGTACTGTGAATGTATCCCAGTTACGCATGTGCCCCATGCGTTCGCGTGGTTGTCCATCTATACTTTCCTCAGGCAAACTGAGGGCTGGTATGTAGTCATCGTCAGCTGTGTCACTGTCGAATTGCGATCCTCCCCATGGGTCAGGCTCCCCTTCGGGAATGTGCCATGTGTGGTCCATCTGGTCCTTCTCTGAGTTGGATTCACTCTCGTACCTAACCCATATGTCTTCGTCTGATAGGTCGTCACTATCTGATTTAGCAACCTCCTCTTCGGAGGTCTCCTTCGACCGGAA
Source organism: Lentinula detonsa (assembly GCA_027921405.1). NCBI lineage: Eukaryota > Fungi > Basidiomycota > Agaricomycetes > Agaricales > Omphalotaceae > Lentinula > Lentinula detonsa. Next base: position 667,416 of record JANVFU010000017.1, read on the forward strand.
CATACATTCACCACCTTCCTGTACCTCTTCGGCTATACGGTACAGTTTCGGACGTTGTTGTTGATCTGATTTAGCTCCTGGCCTCTGCTGTTTGCATAGTGGGCTCCCTCGGTAATGGTCGTATTCTCCGCAGTCAAAGCATGACCCTCGTTTCCCAGCAGGTTTCCCCGATGATGTGCCATCATTCTTGGTATGCTGTTGTCCTTCCTGATCTGTTCATGATCTGGGATAGAATATTGTCATTTATCGACAATCTGGAGACGCTTTGGGGACCGATTTCTATCTCTCCATGTGTATCCTTTCTCAGTTTCCTTAATCTTCGATTCAGAATAAGGTAAGGTACTCTCTTGATGTGCTGCCTTCATAGAACGTTGACTTTGTTCATTTACAGCCCGTGCATTTGCATAATACCTTCCGCTACAATCTCCTCGTTCACATGATATGGCTGCTTGCATTATCTGGTTAATGGATGATCGTTCTGCAGACACTTTCTCGATTCGCGTCATGTCCTTGCACATCGCGGGAGGCACTAACAGTGGGATTCGCCGTTTGAAAGTATACAAGTCCGGCGGGATGGGCATGCAACTGCCCATCGTTCTAGTTCAGAGAACATTACCTTTGCACCGTCCTTGCAGTTGTAGGTTACCTCGTTAAACTTGTTGGCCACTTGTGATATAGATGCCTCATGAATGAAACGCTGGTATAGCCCGTTCACCACCTGCATGAACGTCCATCGATATGATAGTGGGTCCGGATTATGGGATGTGCTAAAGCCATCTGGTACTTTCTGTACCTCATCCCGGAACCATCGCAATGCGTTTCCTTCAAGATATGACCCTAATGTATTGGTCCTGATAAGATCCACTGATGTAAGAATATGAGCACCCCTGGTCTGGCTGAATCTCGTTGGGGGACCACACTGGTCTGCTATATTCATCCATTGGATCATCGCTAAGATCCATTCATCGAACTTTGTATAGTCAGCTTCGCCATTCCATTTGCTAGGCTTTGGTATGTTCTGTAGGATTGCCTTCTGAGCCGCGGAGTTTTGATTCAACGGCGGTCCATGCAGATAAAACATGATCTGTTGTTCGTATCGATAGAATGAAGCTCGCAATACTTCCTCTTCTGAGCGTGGCCTTGGATCATAATCGTAAGTTTCAACAATGGTTGCGGTGGGATCTTCTGACTGGTACCAATTCGGTGTAGATTCTCTATTCTGCTTCTTCGCTTTTTTCTTTCGTCGACCTTCTGAGCGACGATCATCCTCACTTTTGGGTGGGCTATTATCTCCATCACCCTCTGGGCTTGGGGGCTCACTTGGCGGTCCACCATCTTCAGGGCCTTTTGGGCCCCGTCCTCTGTCGTGCAATTCATTCCTGTCACGGTTCCCTGGTCGGGAATGCCACTGTTCAGGCAGTGGTGGAGAATCATCATGCCTAGGGTTTCGTTCCGGTGATGCTTGTGGGTGGCCATTATTCGGTGGATTATACCCACCAGCCATGTATTGTCTTGGATGGGGCGCCTGGACTCCATTCCTACCTGTAGGTGGCCACCCTACCTTGTGCCGTACTCTCTCGATTCATACTATCACGATTCATAGGTTTCTTGATGATTTCTGGGTATTCATCTCGATATCCGTCGATTTCTTCATCTGGAATCCTCTTCCAGTTGATCCTTACTTTTGGTTGCCTAGGGTCGAAACCAAAGTCATCTTCATAATCTATGTTCTGTTCAGGTATGGTTGATAATCCGTTGTTCATTGTATCATCTCAATATAATATGTCCAATGCTATCCGTCTTCTTAATTCACATTGATATTCTTGAGCGCAAGCCTTACTGCCTGTTGACGATACTTGTGACTGAGTATCATTGTGCCCTTGGGGCCTTTCTGTGCCATTACCTTGAGAACCCAGTTGCGAAGCTGAGTCCTCAGGTCTTACTTCTGATTGTTGCTCCGGAGGTTGCTCACTCTCTTGCCGTGACTCATTTGGTCTCGGGGCATCATCTGTTAGTGGTTCTGAGACAATTCGATTTGATGAGGTACCAACGTTCGGTACTTCTACTCTACGTTTTGTTCGTGAGGTATTCGCCAACCTTGGCGTCATCTCTCGCTTCATTTCCTCATATCCCACCATACTTTCTCCATCTCCTAATAACTTGTCTTGCGATTCGGCTTGTTCTTGGAATCCGCCTGGGATCCTCGACGATGGAGAACCACTTCCTTGTGGTGAGCCTGCGGTTGATCCCCGCAATCTTTGACGATCTGGTAGCTGGTATCGGACCGCGCCGGTTGGATCTCGAGTCGTTCTAGTAGCCATTGGATTTCTTCGATTACTGGCTTGGTTTCGTGTAGGTGTAGGGTCTTCATCCCAATAAGGTAGCTGTCGTCCTTCGACAGTTATCCTGTTGCTCACAGCACGAGTGTGTGGTTGGGCCACGTTGGGTGAGCTCTTTAAGCGTTCAGGGTGCTATAACAGTTCCCGAACGCTATCTATCCTCAGCACGATGTTTTTCGGGCTGAAAATTTTTTAGTAGTTCCCAGTGAACAATATCTGGGGCTAAAAAAATGTGTAAGGGTTACGCTCACCGGCTTTCAGCCACAGTTAGCCAGACAGTGTTTATAATTGGACACTGGTAGATACAGGCATTTTGTAGGTAAAAGTTGTAGAGCGTAGTGGTAGTTTTGGTGTAAAAGATAGATGGCTTATCTAATCCCTCAATGACTACCCTATGTGATCATATCCGTTACAGCAAGGATAGGAGCGTGAACGAAGCTGTCTTTGAGTTTGTCGAAGGCTTCTTGGCACTCTGTGGACCATAACCATGATACGTCCTTTCACGTGAGCCGCGTCATCGGAAGTACGATTTCGCTATAATTATAAATAGAGCGTCGATAGAAATTAGCGAAACCTAAGAAAGATTGAACGTCTTTGACTTTTCGGGGAACCGGCCAGTCAACGATAGCTTGAACTTTGTCTTTTGACATCGTTAAGCCCTCCGGAGAAAGAATATAACCAAGATACTCGACCGTGTCTACACCCCATTTGCATTTGGCGAGGTTCGCGAACAAGCGATGTTTTTGAAGTCGATGGAGAACCTTGCGGACATGTTTGCGATGAGATTTCTCGTCGTCCGAGTAAATGAGTATATTGTCAATATAGACGATAACATTAACATCTAAAAGGTCAGCAAAAATATGATTGACGAAACGCTGGAAGGCCGCGGGAGCGTTAGTAAGGCCAAATGTTACGATTATGCCTCCGGACTTCCGTGTATAGCTTCCGGCTTCGGATATGGACTTGGTAACATTTATATTTACTTCCGAGATCGATTGCATCAATCGAGTCGTACGAGGCATTCGGTTATCGAATGCTAGGTACTCCGACTTTATTATCTTTTTATTTTATATTGATGACGTCGGATTTATATTAGTTATTGTCTTTTACTTACGGCTCTTATTGTGATGGATTTAACAATTAGGGATACAGGTATATAAGCTGTAGTATCTTGTACATAGTTCCTCAGTTTAAATATCAACTTAGATTGCTGCTGAACTCCGTCCGGAACTCTTCCTTCTAATCGTCTAACGATCGCATTATAACCGATCATTATCCGGACGTCTTTACACTCTTACTCGTCACTCTGAACATTCACCGAACCGTACGACGAAGCGGGGGCACTACCGATAGTAGTGTCAAGGTTCTAGTTCATCTTTATCATCTTCCGTTGCAATTGAGCTGACCGATCATCCTCGATTACTTCCCTTGAGACTTCGGTTATAAACCATTGTCTCGATTCATTCCGATTACTATCGGATCACTTCGATTCATACTATACCTTCTAAGACTCGACGGAACCTCACCGGCACAGTCTTAACAGTATATTTAAACTACTACTCGCATTCGTTGCTATCCATTTTATATTCAACAATCCATGGCGCCTCCAATGACTCGTCAAGCCCGTAGGAACAGGCCAAGAACGTTGACCGGTACTACCGACAACTCGGACGTTCCAACGCAGGCTGAAGAGCCAAACCCTTTTGTCGCCAATGCGCAATCTTTCGCGCCTTATTCAGAATCCATTTCGGCCTTAGGAGGTTGAAGAAGAAACAACGTTTTCGGACCTACTACTGCAGCGTCACTACCAACAACTGAGGTAGTACCTGAAGTTGCAATCGGTGGAACAACCGAAACGATGGATTATGATTTTCAAACTCTCTACACTGCCTCTGGAATGCCTGTTCAAGTCAGGACACCTCGAAGAAACACTCACATCGCTACGACATCATCGAACACCATCATACCTCCGTCTCCAACGGCAGCAACGATTATGGGACAAATTTTATCCCGTAACACGCCAACAGGATCTCAAATCCCGGAAGGACCGGAAGATGAGGAAGGAGAGGATCTCGAGGGTAATCGAGATAACCAAGATGGTGAGGAAGTAGTCGATGAAGAGCCGGCTGATCCGGAACTACCTGGCGATGGTGGACCGGATGGACCGGGAGGACCAGGCGAACCAGGCGGTGGTGGTCCCGGAGGACCGGGAGGTCCAGGGGGACCAGGTGGGGGATCCGATGGCTCGAATAGTCCCCGGAGACCATTTTTCCCACCAAACAACAATTCTTCCGAAAGGGAGTTTCTCCAAACGTTCCAGGCTTTCCGAGGAACACTCGACGGTTTAGGTAATGCTATTGCTAACCTACGAACAGAACCTTCCGAGTCGAGTAAAGCAAAAGTAAAGGAACCGGACGTATTCGATGGTTCCGATCCTCGGAAGCTCAAAACATTCCTCGTTTCCCTTTCTTTAGTCTTTCTTGATCGCCCTAACTACTTCACTGATCAACGAAAGATTGCTTACGCTCTGTCTTATCTGAGTGGATCCGCTCGCGAATGGTTCGAGCCGGATATCCTCGATCCGAACGCGATCGCTCTCCCGATGTGGACGAGTTCTTTCACAGCACTAGTGAAAGAGTTACAAGATAATTTCGGTCTTTACGACGCACAGGGAGAGGCTGAGGATAAGCTGGGGAACTTGAGAATGAAGGAGGATGAATCGGTTCGTAAATTCAACATTCGATTCAACTCACTCGCTGCTCTCACCGATTGGAACGCAAGTTCCTTGAAGTGGGCTTATCAGCACGCACTTGCGTCCAGAATCAAGGACGAAATGGCTCGAGTTCCGGAGCCTCGGAACCTCGCCGAATATCGCGCGGAGGTTCTTCGAATCGACAACCGGTACTGGCGGAGGGAAGGAGAAAAGAAACGGGAGTCTTCGAGACAGACCGGGTCGAGTTCGGGCGGTAAGGCTTCGAATTTCGGCAAGAAGGGTTCTCAGAACAACTCTTCTAATCAATCTTCCACCACGTCGGATACTCAGTCTAAAGGCAAGAATAACCCGCAGACTACCGGACAGAATCAAGGGAAGAAGAAGCCTTGGTTCAACAAGAACAAGTCGACCGGAACGAATTTTAACGGTCAATCTTCGACTTCTTCGACTAGTCAACAGCCGAAACCGCACCAAAAACATCTCGGACCGGATGGCCACGTCAAACCGGAAGAGAAGGAGAGACGCAGGAAATTCAACCTGTGCATGTTTTGTGGCGGTAAGCACAAATTGGAAGATTGTCCCAATCGAAAATCCAATCAGCCTCGCGGTCGAGCAGCCGAGGTTGAGGATGTAGTTATGGACACCCAATCGTCCTCAGACGATTCGGAAAAATGATCCGCAACTCTCGTACCCCAGTATGAAGCGAGAGTTGCGTTGATCCGGTTCGTACTACCCAAGGGGAAGTAATTCTAAACGCATCTGCTCTTTCTGAATATGAACGATCTCTCCGTTTTTCTTTATCTACCGAATTTCAATCGCCAGACGAACCGGCTGGTACTTTATCTCTTATTCAATTTCCTTGTTTACTTGATTCCGGTTCTACAGACTCTTTCATCGATTCCTCTTACGTAGAGAATCATTCCATTCCGACCACATCCATACCTCCGATTAATCTTCGATTGTTCGATGGTTCTTTAACCGCAAATTCTATCTCGGAAACAGCCGAACTATCGGTTCGTTTTCCGACCGGCGAGTCTTTTTTGATTAACTTTTATGTTACTTCATTGGATTCATCTTGCAAAGCTGTCTTAGGATATAGTTTCTTGTCCCGCTACAATCCGTTGATTGATTGGGTTACAAAAACGATTTCTTTCCGAAACACTAATCGAGATGATTTCCACCAGACGTCTTCACTTCCGGACTCTCCGGTTACGGAAACGGAAGTGCCGGTTCCACTTCAGGAATCTTTACTAGCGAAACCCGGAACAACTCAATCCAAACCTCGCTCTCGCCTCACACCTCGTCCACTCTCGGACAAATTTCCTTACAAACCCATTTACTCCTATCCGAGTCTTGCACAAATGGGATCACGTACCAAATCTGCGATTAAACCGGATGTCGACATCGCGCTTTTAGGGGCAGTCGCGTTCAATCGGGTCTGTAAAGACGCCGGATTCGAACCAATTCTTTTTCATTATCTTCCTATTGAACTTACTGCTAAAGGTTCTAGCACTGAAGAGTTTGAAGCTCAGAAGTCAGAATCAACCCTTCCGCAACAATACGCGGACTACGCCGATGTTTTCGACAAATTGTCTTCGGAAGAACTTCCGGAGCATCGATCATACGATCTCAAAATTGATTTGGAGGAAGGCGCTGAACCACCACTTGGACGGATCTATCTGCTCTCTCCGAAAGAGCTGGAAGCCCTTCGAGATTTCCTGGACAAGCAACTCGCTGCCGGAATTATCCAGACTTCTTCGTCACCATACGGAGCACCCGTTCTATTCGCTCCGAAGAAGGATGGTTCACTACGCCTGTGCGTCGACTTCCGAGGCATCAATCGAATCACCAAAAAGGATCGATACCCTCTCCCACTCATTTCCGACCTACTCGATGCGCCTCGAAAGGCTGCAATTTATACGAAACTTGATCTAGCCCATGCCTACCATCTTGTACGAATCGCCGAAGGTGACGAATGGAAGACCGCCTTCCGGACACGCTACGGCTCATACGAATGGAAGGTCATACCAGAAGGACTTACGAACGCTCCGGCTGCTTTTCAACGGTTTGTCAACACTATCTTTGCAGATTTACTTGATGTCTACGTTATTGTCTACATTGACGACATTCTTGTATATTCAGACTATCCAAAAGATCATGAAAAGCACGTCCGGGAGGTACTTCGGCGACTCCGAGAAGCAAAACTCTACTGCAATCTCGCGAAATGCTTCTATTTATTTACAATTACAGCGACATTGTTATACCACTTACCCGGCTCACACGGAAAACTGTCGACTGGATATGGACAGCCGAATGTCAATCGGCCTTCGAAAACCTCAAATACGCTTTTACTCACGCACCAATCCTTGCTCACTGGGAACCGAACCGGTCACTCATCGTCGAGACCGACGCTTCGGACTATGCAATCGCAGCTATCCTTTCGATTATGCTCGATGACGGTGAAATTCATCCCGTTGCATTTCTTTCCCGCACTCTCAATTCTGCTGAGCTTAACTACGATACTCACGACAAGGAACTACTAGCTATTTTCGAGGCTTTCAAGGCGTGGAGACACTATCTCGAAGGTTCCGGAGACCTGATCGATGTGGTCACCGATCACAAAAACCTTGAGTACTTCTCTACCACTAAAATTCTGACCCGGAGACAGGTCCGATGGTCCGAACACCTGCATCAATTCAACATGGTTATTCGATTCAGACCCGGCAAACTTGGCGAGAAACCAGACTCTATCACTAGACGATGGGACGTCTACCCAAAAGAGGGGGATATCGGCTACGCCCAAGTCAATCCACAGAACTTTAGACCCATATTCACTAACGAACAGTTCACCACTTCTCTTCGAGCTACTTTCCTCGAGGGTCCGATCCTCTGAGCTTCGATTGTTATGGATATCAATGCTTTACACGAAGCGATCCGCAACTCGCTATCGATCGATCCGGAATCAGCACTTGGACTCACCTTTGTTCAAGACTCCACTAAACCTCGATGGACTATGGGTGAAGATGGTTTGTTACGACTCGATAATCGAATCTACGTTCCGAATCATTCGGATCTACGATTGCAAGTATTACGATATTTCCACGATCATCCACTCTCAGGTCATTTCGGTCAAAACCGAACTCTCGAAACTATTCGACGACAGTATACCTGGCCGAAGGTTCAAGACTTCGTACGAGATTATGTTGCCTCCTGCACCACATGCGGAAGAAACAAATCACGTCGACATCGACCTTATGGACTACTCAAACCACTTCCAGTTCCCTTACGACCTTGGGACTCAATCTCGATGGACTTTATCGAGGAGCTTCCGATGTCGGACGGTTACAATTCCATCCTAGTCATCGTGGATCGAGCTTCGAAACAATCCATATTCATTAAGTGTCATACTTCGATCACATCCGAACAGTTAGCTGAATTATTCGTCATTCACGTTTTTTCTAAACATGGAGTTCCGAACCACGTAACCTCCGATCGAGGTTCCGAGTTCGTCTCTGCTTTCTTTCGAGCACTCGGGCAATCGCTCAATATGGAACTTCACTACACTTCCGGATATCACCCCGAAGCTGACGGACAGACCGAACGTGTCAACCAGACCTTGGAACAGTACATTCGTATTTACTGCAACTATCAACAGGATAACTGGTCCAGCCTACTTCCAATGGCTGAGTTCGCCTACAATAACGCACCGAACGCTTCGACTGGAATCACACCATTCTTCGCCAACAAAGGCTACCATCCGAACATCTCGATTAGACCGGAAGTCGATATTCGATCTGACCGAGCTCACGATTTCGTCGCCAACTTAGACGAAGTTCACTCCTTCCTTCGGGACGAGATTTCGAACGCTCAGAAGAAGTACAAAGATCAAGCCGACCGAAAACGAATCTCTGCTCCAGAATTCCAAATAGGCGCTGAAGTCTTTGTCTTAGCGAAACACATTCGAACCACTCGACCGACTCTGAAGTTCTCGGAGAAGTATCTTGGACCTTTCAAGGTTATCGAACGCATCGGCACTCTCGCCTACAAGATACAACTACCTGACTACCTTTCTCGAATTCATCCAGTATTCCACGTCTCGCAATTGGAACCTTATACTCCAAACCCTATTCCGAATCGTTCGCAACCTCCGCCACCTCCGATCGAAGTCGATGGTGAACAGGAGTTTGAAGTTGCAGAAATCTTAGATTCGAAGATGGACCGACGCTTTCGACGTTGTCCGTTGCGATACTTCATTCGATGGAAAGGATACGAAGGTACCGACGAGGAGTTCTCATGGATTGGAGCTGATGAAATGCACGCCGAAGAATTACTTGAAGAATTCCATAAACGATACCCACTCAAGCCCGGACCTCTACCGGACATCACCGATTAACTTTCGTATGCTTTTACTTATTCTTTTTACTCTATTCTATTCTTCTTTCTTTCCGAACGGTTGAAATCGACCGGGGGGATAAACGCCATGATAGCTTATTGAGCGTTTATCCCTACCCGGAAGATCGACACCAATCGAAACTTTCGGACATCTCAGTCCTATTTAAACTCAAATTTCTTCTAAGTCCATTTCGGACGTTCTTTCGATTGTTTTCGAACGATTTTCCATTTCCATTTGATTTACAAAAAGATTTTATTAAAAGTCCATAAAAGAATTTAAAGTCCTCGAACGGACTGCAATCGAGATACGAAAACAAAATATTTACAAAGTTCAAAAAAAAACCAATCGAAACCGGCTACTCATTCCTTCCGGCTCTTTCCTTTTCTATCCCCAGTTCGATTCACCCGTTCCTCTTCGGACTCTTCTTCTTCTTCGTCTTCCTCATTCTTCTCTTCTTCGAGCTTTCGAACGCGAAGGATGAGATACCGAAGCATCTCCTCCTGAAGATTGATCCGGGTGTTAAGATCTCGAACGTTGGTTCGGAGATCGTCGATTGTTTGGTTGCTTGTCGAAGCAATCGGGCTTTCCACTTTCGCCCTCTTGCTTCGATGGGGATAATTGTCCGGAACGAGCGAGCAACGGACCTTCGCTTTCCTGCAGCCTTGGCAGGAAGCCGAACCGCCCCCTACCATTTCGCACTTAAGTGCCTTCAGGATGCACCGACTGCAGCGTGATTGTTTCGGAGGGGAGAAAGGGGGATCGTCATCTTCATTGTCGGAGTCGTTATAGTCGCCATCGTCGCCTGGGTTCGGGTCATCGCCCTCGGGGTCACCAGATGGCATAGCCTACAAGACATTAAGAGGATTGAAGAAGTTGAACCAGAGATCACTCACCACCATCACAGTCCTCTTCCTCTTCTTTCCGACCACTACCGTTGAAGCCTCGCTTACCGGCTGCAAACAAAGTTAGCAAGTCAAAAGCATCATAAGGAATCGAGTACTTACCGAGTGGACCAATTTCTCCTTTTCTTTTCGTTCGATTTGAGCCCGAACGAGTGCCGCCGTTTCCAGCCGCCTATCCATCTCTAACTTCTTGTGATTCTCTTCGGCCGTCCTCTTCGCAGCCTCGGCCAACCTCGATTGTTCTTCGACCTTTCTTTTTTCTTCCTCTCGTTTAGCCTTCTCGGCTGCTTTCTTCGCTGCCTCGGCAGCTTTCGCCTCTTCCGCTCTTCGTTTCTCCAACTCTTCCTTCTTCTTTTTCTCCTCGGCTTCTCTCTTCTTCTTCTCCTCCTTTGTTCGACGGATTTCCGCCAATCGAGCCTCGGCCGCAGCCTCGGCTTCTTCCTCTGCTTTCCTTTCTTCGGCTTCCTTTCTAGCTCTCTCCTCCCTCTCCTCCTTCTTCTTCTGAATGAGCAGGAGTTCCGCCTTTTCTTCTTCGTCGGATGGGCTATTGGCACGAGAGTTGTTGGGGGACATGGTAGAGAGAGGAAGAGAAAAGTGGGGACTTGAAATTTTTTCGTTTGGTTCATATACTGTGCCATCATTTACGTGATTGATCGATCGATCTCGATTTCTTCACATTTCACCAAGTCACAGTTCGAATTTCGAACATTTGATCGGATCAACTCTAGGACCTTCGTACGAGGCTTTCGAGGGCAAAAGCCTAACAGGGGGATACTGTTACGATTATGCCTCCGGACTTCCGTGTATAGCTTCCGGCTTCGGATATGGACTTGGTAACATTTATATTTACTTCCGAGATCGATTGCATCAATCGAGTCGTACGAGGCATTCGGTTATCGAATGCTAGGTACTCCGACTTTATTATCTTTTTATTTTATATTGATGATGTCGGATTTATATTAGTTATTGTCTTTTACTTACGGCTCTTATTGTTATGGATTTAACAATTAGGGATACAGGTATATAAGCTGTAGTATCTTGTACATAGTTCCTCAGTTTAAATATCAACTTAGATTGCTGCTGAACTCCGTCCGGAACTCTTCCTTCTAATCGTCTAACGATCGCATTATAACCGATCGTTATCCGGACGTCTTTACACTCTTACTCGTCACTCTGAACATTCACCGAACCGTACGACGAAGCGGGGGCACTACCGATAGTAGTGTCAAGGTTCTAGTTCATCTTTATCATCTTCCGTTGCAATTGAGCTGACTGATCATCCTCGATTACTTCCCTTGAGACTTCGGTTATAAACCATTGTCTCGATTCATTCCGATTACTATCGGATCACTTCGATTCATACTATACCTTCTAAGACTCGACGGAACCTCACCGGCACAGTCTTAACACCAAATGGCATAACCTTCCATTCATAGGAACCCCAACGGGTCCTGAAGGTGGTTTTCCATTCGTCACCTTCTGCGATTCGGACTAAATGATATGCGTGAGTGAGATCGAGTTTGGTATAAAACTTAGCTTTCTTAGGAGCGTCCAAGAGATCAGAAATAAGAGGTAAAGGATAGCGGTCTTTTTTGGTGATCTTGTTAAGACCGCGGAAGTCTACACAGAGACGGAGTTTACCATCCTTCTTCAGAACAAAAAGTACCGGAGCCCTGTGAGGAGAGGTGGATGGTTGAATAGCACCTGTTTCGAGGTATTTGTCAATAAACTCGCGAAGAGCTTCAAGTTCCTTTGCAGAAAGGGGGTAAAGGCGACCAATTGGTGGTTCAGCGCCGGGCTCCAAATCAATCTTGAGGTCGTAAGGGCGGTGCTCTGGCAGCACTTCGGAATCCACTTTGTCGAATACGTCGGCGAATTCCGCATACTCCGGCGGTAAGCTGGAAGTATCGGTCTTCGTCTCCGCGGAGTCGGGTGAGGTTGAAGCAGCTCGCACTGAAACTTCAGAATGGATCGCTCGTAGTAGGATAGGTTCACATTTAGCGGCCTTACATGCGCGGTTGAAAAGGACCGCGTTTACTAGAGCGATGTCGACTTCGGGATTTTTGAGCTTGGAAGCGGCCAACTGAGTGACTGAGGGATAGGTGTAGATGGGTTCAAAGAGGAATTTGTCCGATAACGGATGAGGTGAGGGGCAAGAGCACAATCGAGAGGAAGGGCGCGAAGTCTTCTTCGATCGATTGGGGTGAGGCTGATCCGGTGCAGGATCAGTTAACTCCGGAGATATCTCTCGCGGAGTTGAGGACGTCGGGGTGAGGGACTCAACTTGCTTAGTGGAACGGAAAGTGATGTTTCGAGATACCCAGTCAATCAACGGATTGTAGCGGGTTAAGAAACTGTAACCTAATACAGCTTTGCAAGAGGAGTCGAGTGAGGTGACATAGAATGTCAGTAGTAGCAGCTCGCCAGAGGGAAATCGAACGTTGAGAGTAGTAGTCTCGACGATCGGCTTAGGTGACAATGAACCATCAAAAAGTCGGAGATTGATTGGAGAGATGGGTGAAGTTGGTAAACTATTTGCTTTCACAAAAAGCGAGTCAATAAAACAATCAGTAGAACCAGAATCAAGTAAAGATATAAAAGATAGTGTCGCGGCGGAAGAATCGGAAGAATCGCCGCGAACCGGTAAATCTAAAGTTAGCGATAATGTGAAAGATTGTTCGTCATAAGAAAGAGTGGACGTGTTGAGTTTTACTTCCCGCATGGTACGAACTGAATCAACACAACTCCCGTGTCGTACCGGGGTACAGGAGCTGCTGATCAGTTTTCCAAATCCACGGAAGTCGTCTCTACACTCTCCTGCGTCTCTGCAGCTCGGCCTCGAGTCTCACGAGCCTTCTTCCGCTCGCAATCTTCAAACCTATGCTTCCTGCCACAGAAACCACAAAGACCCAACTTCTTCCGGCGCTCCGCTTCGCTAGGGAGGAGTTTGCCATCGGAACCTAGGTTAGCAGCGATTGACGATTGCGTTGATGCTGAACTCGTTGAAGACGAGTGGTTGCCTCCGCTAGGCTTACCTTGTTTTCCCGATCCTTTAGTTTGAGAAGGCCGCGGAGGAGGGTGATGGAGAAGAACTTGGCGGGTTCTTCGAGGAGGTAGTCGACGCCTTCGAGAATGAAGTCGCAACCGAAGAACGGGTGTTTTCACGTTTCCGCTCTTCTTCCCGTCTCCAGTACCGGTTGTCCACGCAAAGGACTTCTTTCCGGTAGTCCGCGAGATTAGCGGGCTCTAGAAGACGAGCCATTTCGTCTTTGATACAGCTTGCCAAGCCGTGTTGATGTGCCCACTTAAGGGCTTGGGAGTCCCAGTTTGTAGACGCCGCGAGAGTGTTGAAGCGGATGTTGTAATTCCGCACGTTGTCGGATTCCTTCATCCGCAACATCCCGAGTTTGTCCTCGGCCTCTCCCTGCGCATCGTACATACCAAAATTGTCCTGAAGTTCCTTCACCAGCGACACAAAGGAGGACGTCCAGGCTGGCATCTCTGCGAGGTTCGGATCCAAAATCCGGGTGGTCTGGTAAGTCAGGACTTACCTCCTCAGTTGGCTCCGCGATCTCAGGTTCCTCAGGAACCTCAGCGGGGATGAGGGATGACGACCAATCCCGCGAAGGACTGGCATGGGTGGTTAGTTGCTGATGCATTCTGTCAGCGAGGGTTAGCGTTGTTGGAGATGGGGGGATGGCCGTCTCCAACGTTGGTATTGCCGTGCAATTGCTACGCGGCATTCGTACCGTGATTGGTTGCCCATCAGCGGTGTAGAGTACTTGGTACTCGAATTCGGCTTGGTCTGGTGAACCAAGAGCGTGAAGATTTGAAACCCATACCGTTGCGGGTTGCCTCGGGGCTGGACCAAAAGCGTTGGTACGCCTACGGGGAAGTCCCATTCCAGAGATAGACTCGGCGAACGGCGCGAAAGCCGTCGCGTTGGTAGCGAACGGATTTGCCATTACTGGCTCCTCCTGAACGTTGTCAGAGTCTTCAGTGGTGGTACGAGCATGTCTGCTCCTGATGTTGACCATTTTGGGTAGAGAGGATGTGAATGGAGGAAAAGGAAGTGATAGGTGATAAAATACGATGTGCTGGGTTTCAGTTTAAATATACTGTTATGATCATGCACGGTCGTAGGGAATAAGTTGGATCACGGACTATTAGCCCGCGGGGTAAAAGACCGAACACCAAGACAAGTCCCGGTGAGGGTTGGTGAACCTACGGAGAGGTAGTCGGACGTTGACGCTACTATTAATAGCATCCCCGACACGCCGCTGTCCGAAAGCGAAGTTGAGGGTAATTCCGATCGCGGGAGAAACTCACATGATCGTACTTAAGGTGAGGTTTGAGTATGAACTCTATTTGAGAGGTCTACACTATCAAAGTGCACTATCAAAGTCGATATTTAAACTAAGGACCAAACTATTCTACTCTCGTAGCTTTATACGGTACTCGCTACCTAAGGGTCGCTAAGCGATAGTTATCCTGTCACAAAGAGGTGACGACGGTGGCACGGCTGAGCGGAAGCTTAGGCGGAAGCGGACAGATACTGATCCCAACGACAAAGAGGTCAAGATAAGGGATCAGGTTGTGGGGGCTGGCTTATATATACAAAGGTAAGGTACGGGAACCATGACGTCATACTGTATGGTTCAGGAACAAGGAATGGAACGGAATGGACTGGAAGGTTCCGGATCGGATATGATAGGTAGCAGTGATGGAATGATGTATTGTAAAGAAAAGGAAAATAATAGGGGCGGCTCACTTCATGACATTACCCCCCTCCTTATGACCATTGCCCTCGATGGTCAAGCCTTCGCCGCCCGGGGGTGTTTCTTGTGGAATTTTCGGACAGTAGCCGGCGCATGTTCCAAATTTTGTGCCGGTTCCCATGAATTATGCCCTGCATCGTAACCCTTCCACTTCACCAAATACTCTAACTTCTTCCATCTAACCCGACTATCCAAGATTTCCTCTACTTCATACTCCGGTTCGTCTTCATCCTCTAGGTACACTGGTTCTGGTGGTGTCGCAATCTGGCCGTTGACAGCATTTCCTTTCCATGGGTATAGCTTGTCGACATGGAAGACAGGGTGGACCCGGTCGAGGGACAACGGTAGGTCCAGGCGGTAGTCGAGAGGTCCAACTTTGTCCAAGATCGTGTATGGTCCAAGCTGTCGATCCCCAAGCTTCTCGCTAGAAAGCTGGAGCTTGATATCCTCTGCACTTAGCCAGACCTTATCTCCCACTCGGAATTGATGCGCTTTTCGTTTTCCCCTCTCGTAGCTTTCCTTTTGCCGTCTTTTCCCTAGGTGTAGCGCTGCACCGGCATCCTGTCGTGCATCCCGAAGTATCTGGATACGGTCGTCCACTGCTGGAATCCCACTACGTTGGCCCACCGGAATATTGAATAAAGGCAGATAACCATAGGTAAGCTCGAACGGGGACATCCCCAGGGCTGAATGGGTGCGGGAGTTGATCACAAACTCCGCCATTGGTAAATGCTCTGCCCAGTCGTCTTGACGTCGTCCCACGTACAACCTGAGGTATTTCTCAACTTCCTGATTCGCCCGTTCAGTCTGTCCATTTGCTTGCGGATGGTAGCCCGAGGTGAGGTTAGACTTGATTCCCAGCCGAGCGAGCAGGGATCGCATCAACTTTGCTGCGAACTGGGGTCCTCGGTCTGAGACAAAGCGGAGGGGAAGTCCATGAAGGCGAAAAATTTCGCGGTAGTAGATGTCAGCGACACCTTCTGCAGTGACTGCCGTTGTACAGGGGATGGCATGGATTTGCTTGCCATAAAGGTCAGTGCAAACTAGGATGGTGTCGTAACCTTGCGACTGGGGTAGTTGTGTGATCAGATCCACCCCCACCTCTTCCCACAAGCCCGCCGGCACTTCCAGGGGTTGTGTTACCACTCGTGGGTGTCTCTGTATCTTCTTCCTCGCACAAATCTCGCATCCCTGTTAGGAGCGTGCGGATCAAGTGGACCTTCGATACCGTTATTGACAGTATCCTCGCTACGCTGCGCGGTCCGTATTAAGTTCGTTCGAGATCGAGATAGTATCGACTGAAGGTCGACGGGGTCGAACGAGGTATAAGTGTGAAGAGAGCAAGTGTTGTATGATTCCTGGGTCGTACCAATTCAATATTAAAACTAAGGCTTCTACCTACGACCGCAAGTCTTATATGCTAAGTTCGCTATCTCCGGTATCGCTACAAAGTATCCTAAAGTAGTTACGACAAATCGGAAGTAGAGATAACGAGTGCGGATAGGAAGACAGTGGACTAATGGGGAGGGGAAGGCGGTATGGTGTATAGCCTGTCCGAAGGAGGGACGACGGGATAAGGAGGATAGGTGGATGAGTATCACGGAAACAGATTACCTGATCCATATCATCGGTGCGTCGCATCGATGTCGGACCTGATCATGTACGGTTGGCTGCGTCGGTACGAAGCGCTACGCGCGATGCGTACGACCGATGCGCATGATCGTAACAGTATCCCCCAATTAGGCTTTCGCCCTCGAAAGCCATACCTAATTATTCCATTCTAAGGTCGAAATAGTCCGAGAGTATCGAATGGATGTCGCGTCGCGATGACGAAGTCATGTGATGTTGATTTTCGAATCGTCGCGTGCGATTACATCAGCTAGCGCATATAAGAGGTCCTGGGAAAGTTGAACTTCAACATTTTCTCCTTTCTCAATGTCTACCACATCGTCCCCAGCTCGTCCAGCGCGTTCCCCTACTCCGGTCCAGGATCAGGAGGAAGTTGAGCTCCAGGCATATCTCGCGGCAGCCCATCGAGAGGCCCAAGAGAAGTGGAGGAGGCTACGCGAAGAGAAGGGGTCGGGAGCCGTCGCTGATGAGTGGAAAATCGTGGAGGAGAAAGAGGTTGTTGCGGAGGATAACAAGGTGGAAAAAGAGGTCGTTCCGAAGGTGGAACCAAGACCTCGCAAGGTCGCCATCAAGATGGTAGCGGGGGTGCCTCGTAGTCGCGAGGTCATTCCGGTAAGTCCTTTGTTCAACGTGTTTGAAGTTCCCTGACCGATATAGATCATTTTGATTCCGAAGAAACGTAAGGTTGAGCCGATAGTGGCGGAATCGAGTCGTAAGAAGCGTAAGGGTAATTCGGTGCATTATCCTTTTTTTCCTCTTTCCATACCTGATACTGAGGTCCTGTTTTAGGCGGCGATCATTGTCGATTCAGATTCGGATTCCCTTCCCATCCCGTTCCCCAACGCCTGCGAACGTTGCGTTCGTGGTGATCAGGTCTGTAGGCCTCAACCACACGCTCCCAACACAGTGGCTTGCGATCGATGCCACGTTGCACGACAGAGCTGTTCTTTCCTTCGGAAGGTCCGAAAGCCACGTGCGAGGTCCCCTCCAAGCGAGGCGGAGACTACGGGGATGAAGGAGGAGATGAGGGAGCTGCGATTCGCGGTGGAAGAATTGACGGATCAGGTGCGCGCTCTGGTGCGTCAGGGTCGAGGGGACCGAGGAGAGCGCGGGCTTCGTAGGGAGGATCGTAAAGGCAAGGGGAGACGGCGGGAACCCACTCCTGAGACCGACCGCTACAGTTCGGAGTAGTGGTCGTAATCCTCGTACCTCTCGTCGCGGCCGCTTATATATACAAAATTTTTTACTATCTTGTACTGCAACGCCCTGAATCAATGCTGCTTGTCATCCTTTATAAGTGTGACAGGATCGAATTTAATCGTAACTGTAGTTAATAAGGAGTAGTAAGATCAATTTAGTAGAATTAAGGGTTGAAAGTAAAAGTGACGTAGCGGTGCGCTCGGTGCGAGCATCGGTGCGAAACCTAAGTTGAGAACAATCACTCAATTTGCTATCACGGTGATTGTTCCCATCGATGTCGAAGAGCATCGATGAAGCATAGAGGTGCTATCGGAATAAGGGAATTTACAGAATCAAAGGTCCGGGTTTAGTCGGATAGTGAAGATGAAAAGCGGGAATAAGTTCATCGGCATGGATTTCGTCGGCGGCTACCCAGGAGAATTCTTCGTCGGTACCTTCATAGCCAGCCCATCAAATGAAGTATCGAAGGGGACATCGTTTGAATCTTTGGTCCATCTTCGAGTCCAAGATCTCGGCAACGTAGTACTCTTCCTCGCCATCTACTTCGATGGGTGGCGGAGGCGTTTGAACTCGATGCGGAATGGAGTTCGGAATTGCCGGTTCGAGTTGAGAAACATGGAAGACGGGGTGGATGCGTCGAAGGTAGTCGGGAAGTCGAAGTTTGTAGGATAGGGTGCCTGCACGATCGATAACTTCAAATGGTCCTAAGTATTTCTCTGAGAACTTCTCCGTAGGACGAGTAGACTTGATGTGTTTTGCCAGAACGAATACGTGCGAACCGATCGGAAACTCCGGAGCTGGAATACGTTTTCAGTCTGCTTGGTCCTTGTATTTTTTCTGTGCGTTAACGATCTCGTCGCGGAGGAATGAATGAAGCTCATCGAGATTTACGACCAGGTCTCTTGCGGTATCGGAACGGACATCGACTTCGGGGCGTACGGTGATGTTTGGATGGTATCCCTTGTTGGCGTAGAAGGGAGTTAAGCCCGTGGAAGCATTCGGAGCGTTGTTGTAGGCGAATTCAGCCATCGGTAGGAGTGCGGACCAGTTGTCTTGTTGGTAGGTACAATAGATCCGGATGTACTGCTCTAGGGTCTGGTTGACTCGTTCAGTTTGTCCGTCTGCTTCGGGGTGGTAGCCCGAGGTGTAATGAAGGTTCATCGATAACGCTTGACCAAGTGCTCTGAAGAATGCGGAAACGAATTCCGATCCACGGTCAGAAGTAACATGGTTAGGTACACCATGCTTAGAGAATACATGAATAACGAAAAGCTCAGCTAGACGTTCGGAAGTAATGGTATCGTCTGTCGGGATGAATATTGCTTGCTTCGAAGCTCGGTCGACTACGACAAGGATCGCGGTGTAGCCGTTCGAGTCTGGGAGTTGTTTGATGAAGTCCATAGATATAGAGTCCCAAGGTCGGATCGGAACTGGTAAAGGTTTCAACAGGCCATAGGGTCGGTGTCATCGAGGTTTGTTGCGTCCACAGGTGGTACATGATGAGACGTAGTCGCGAACAAATTCTCGGACCTTTGGCCAGGTATAGTGTTTACAAATAGCGAAGAGAGTCCAATTTTGACCAAAGTGACCGGATAGTGGATGGTCGTGGAAGTATCGTAGGACTTGTAGTCTAAGGTCGGAATGGTTCGGAACGTAAATTCGGTCATCGAGGCGGAGTAATCCTTCGGGGTCTAGGGTCCAACGAGGTTTTGTATTGTCTTTAGCAAACTCCAATCCTAGGGCGGAGTCAGCATCAAGTGTTAGAGCGTTTCGAATGTCGGAGTGAAGGGTGTCGAAGTCCAGTATAACTGAAGCGCGAAGTATCGGCCCTTCTAGGAAAGTCGCTCGTAACGAAGTAGTAAATTGCTCGTTAGTAAATATCGGACGGAAGTTCTGTGGGTTTACTTGCGCGTAGCCGATATCCCCCTCTTTTGGATAGACGTCCCAGCGTCGAGTGATCGAGTCCGGTTTTGCTCCGAGTTTCCCAGGGCGGAAGCAAATGGTCATATTGAAGGTATGAAGAAATTCGGACCAGCGTACTTGTCGTCGTGTAAGGATTTTCGTCGTAGAGAAATATTCCAAGTTCTTGTGGTCAGTGACCACGTCGATCGGTGTTCCGGAACCTTCGAGGTAGTGTCGCCAAGCTCTGAATGCTTCGAAAATCGCCAACAATTCCTTGTCGTGAGTGTCGTAGTTCAGTTCAGCGCCTTGGAAGGTTCGAGAGAGGAAAGCGACCGGGTGAATTTCTCCATTGTCGTACACGATCGATAGGATAGCTGCGAGAGCGTAGTCGGAAGCATTGGTTTCTACAATCATTGCGAGGCTCGGTTCCCAGTGCACAAGAATTGGTGCCGTCGTGAAAGCGAGCTTTAGATTGTCGAAGCTTCCTGACACTCTGTAGTCCATAACCAATCAATGCCCTTCCGGGTAAGTCGATTCATAGCGTAGACGATGTCAGAATAATTATAAATAAAACAGCGATAAAAGTTTGCAAAACCTAAGAAGGATTGTATATCCTTGACCTTCCTCGGAGTAGGCCAGTCCACGATTGCTTTAACTTTGTCAGCAGCCATCGTGAGTCCTTCCGGGGATAAGATGTAACCAAGATATTCAACCGTCTCAACTCCGAATTCGCATTTAGATGGTTTGCAAAACAACTTGTGCGCGCGGAGTCAGCGGAGGACTTCGCGGACATGCTCGGAGTGTTTCGAAGGATCGTCGGAGTAGATGAGTATGTCGTCGAGGTAGACGATCACGCAGACGTCGAGTAAGTCTTTGAAGATATCGTTGACGAAACGTTGAAAAGCGGCCGGAGCGTTAGTGAGGCCAAAAGGCATCACACACCATTTGAAGAGCCGTAACGTGTTCGGAACGTAGTCTTCCATTCATCACCTTCCGCGATACGTACCAGGTGGTACGCGTGTGCCAGGTCGAGTTTGGTATAGATCTTCACTCGTTTCGGAGCGTCGAGTAGGTCTGAGATCAAGGGTAGGGGGTAGCGATCTTTCTTCGTGATCTTGTTCAAGCCACGGAAGTCTACACATAGTCGGAGCGAGCCGTCCTTCTTCGGAACGAAGAGTACAGGAGCGCCGTGTGGAGACATCAAAGGTCGGATAGTACCGGTGGCAAGAGATTGATCAAGAAATTCGCGAAGAGCCTTGAGCTCTTTTGGAGAAAGTGGATAAATTCGTCCAATAGGTGGCTCAGCACCTTCTTCTAAGTCGATCTTGAGGTCATAGGAGCGATGTTCCAGGAGGACTTCCAAGTCGACCTCATTGAATACATCGGCGAAGTTGTGGTAGTCTTCCGGAATCTCGTTTTTGGGTGGTGGGTCATCAGTATCAGTTTTCGACAATCGTGCAGCAACTTCAGAGTGAACGGCATAGAGAACAAGTGGTTCCAGACCTGATTGCTTACAAGCATGGTGGAAAGGTACCGCGCTGACCAAGGCGATGTCTACTTTGTCGTGCCGTAGGCGCGACGCCATTTGCATAACTGATGGGTAGGAATAGATGGGTTTGAACGGAAACTTGTCGGAGAGTGGTCGAACCTTATACGAGTACTGTATGGTGGGTTGTGAATACCGTTCAGCGGGTGTCGGATCGATGCAATTCGACGGTTCGAAAGGTACTTCTTCGGAGGTCGCGAAGGGGCCTGGCGAAGGAGCGGACGTCGGTGATTCGGGATGGTCGGTATTCTGGAAAGTAAGTGTTTTCGATACCCAGTCAATCGACGGATTGTAGCGGGAAAGAAAACCGTAACCTAAAACAGCCTTGCATGAAGAATCCAAAGGTGTGACGAAAAAGTCCAAAGGTATAAGCTTGCCGGACGGAAATAAAATCAGTAGGGTACAAGTTTCGGAGATGGGCTTCGTTGTTAACAAACCATTGAAGAGTCGGAGGTTGATCGGAGTAGAATAGAATTTAAATGAACGAACTTTGTATCAATAAAATTGTCTGTAGAGCCAGAGTCGAGGAGAGTATCGAAAGAAATTGAATGTGAGTCTTATCAAAAAGTACATGGATAGATAAATTGATCATAAACGACTTGGAGTGTAACGAAAGAGCGGACGCATTGAGAACAACTTCCCCACTGCTGGTAAGAACCGGGTCAACACAACTCTCGCTTCATACCGGGGTACAAGAGTTGCGGACTATTTCCCTGATCCTACCGTCGAGGCAGACATCGGAGTCGCTGAAGAAGCGGACTCTTGCGCGGGGTTTGTTTGCGCAGCTCTAACCTTAGCTTCCTGAGCCCTACGCAGATTACAGTCAGCTAGTAGGTGCTTATTCGAGCCGCAGAAGTTGCACAATCCGAATTTCCGTCGACGTTCCTTCTCCGCAGGTGTGATCTTACCATCCGCACCCAAACAATTAGTGTAGGCAGGTTTTTGTTGGTTCGAGCCATTGTTCGGAGTGTTTGGCTTAGAGTTCGATGTCGAAGACTGTGGTGTTGAACTCTTACTTTGCGGTTTGGAGGACGTCGATGTTGTCGGAGTGGAGGTGGATGGTGTGGCGGGGTTGTCGGGTTTCTTCTGTTGAGTCTTCGTCTGCCCTCCAGAGTTCCTATTCGCCTCACGCTTCTTTTCCTCTTCTCTTCTCCAGTATCGGTTGTCGATGTGAAGTACTTCTTCGCGGAACTCCACGGGAGTCGCAGGTTCCTTGATGCGTGCGAGCTCGTCTTTGATGCGGGATGCTAGACCGCGACTGTAGGCCCATCGAAGGGCGCCATGGTCCCAGCTGGTCATAGCGGCTAGGGTGTTGAATCAGATGTTGTATTTTCAAACGTTGTCGCTTTCTTTCATCCTCAAGTTACCGAGTTTATCTTCGGAGTCGCCTTGCGCGTCGTAGAGACCGAAATTTTCCTGCAGCTCCTTGACCAGAGCTTTGAACGAATGGGTCCACGTTGGCATAGCAGTAACATTGGGATCGAGGATGTCGGGTTCGAACCATTCCCGAGCCGTACCGCTAAGGTACGAGATCGTATAATTGATCTTTCGCTGCTTGGTGAAGTATTCGGGACGGTCAAGGAATACGAGGGATAAGGATACCAAGAAGTTCTTGAGTTTCCTGGGTTCGGAGCCATCGAATGCATCGGGGTTCTTTACGATAGTCTTGCCTGGTTCTGTCTTCTTAGTTGACATACCAGCTAAAACACCTTTTAGACCATCGATAGACTCTCTAAAAGAACTGAACGTAGCGAGAGTCATTTGTCCTAATGCATCGGGATTGGTCGGCGATCGAGCGTTACCTCGATCGTCTGGACCACCTGGTCCTCCGGGACCCCCAGGTCCGTCACCATCGTCACCACCATCATCTCCAGGTCCTCCGGGACCGCTAGGTGCGCCGGGGTTGTCCTCATCATCGTTGTCGTCGTTGTCGGAGTCGTCAGGCCCAGGGGGGTTGTTTGGCGGTTGAGTGTCATCACGATTGTCGAGAAAGTCGTCGTCTAAAGCGTCTTCGACTCCGGTAGAGGTTGGAACTGTCACCATACGAGGGATCGGAGCGCAATCCTTCTTCGGGGTTTGGACTACAATCTCCTGTCCATCTGCGGTGTACAAGATTTCGTAATCTCCCTTCGGGTTGTCGTTCCTGCCGAGGACGTTGGGTGTCGAGACTGAGGACATAGCGCTCGCGGATGTCATGGGGCCAAACCCTGGGTGTCGTGCTCGTTGCGAGCCTAGTGCGGATAACGATGTGGTGTAGGGTCCAAAGGATTGCGCGTTGTTTGCGAACGGATTACCTTCGGGGTTTACCTGAGAGTGATCGGGACTGGTGTTTCGATTGCTTCGAGTTCGAGGGGCCATATAGATTTGAATGAAAGGATCAGTAACAGCGTAGAGAGTAGAGTTTTAAGATACTGTTAGGAGCGTGCGGATCAAGTGGACCTTCGATACCGTTATTGACAGTATCCTCGCTACGCTGCGCGGTCCATGTTAAGTATGTTCGAGATTGAGATAGTATTGACTGAAGGTCGACGGGGTCGAACGAGGTATAAGTGTGAAGAGAGCAAGTGGTTATGTGATTCTGGGAGTCATACCAATTCGATCTTAAAACTAAGGCTTCTACCTACGATTGCAAGTCTTATATGCTAAGTTCGCTATCTCCGGTATCACTACAAAGTATCCTAAAGTAGTTATGACAAATCGGAGGTAGAGATAACGAGTGCGGATAGGAAGACAGTGGACTAATGGGGAGAGGAAGGCGGTATGGTGTATAGCCTGTCCGAAGGAGGGGCGACGGGATAAGGAGGATAGGTGGATGAGTATCACGGAAGTAGATTACCTGATCCATATCATCGGTGCGTCGCATCGATGTCGGACCTGATCATGTACGGTTGGCTGCGTCGGTACGAAGCGCTACGCGCGATGCGTACGACCGATGCGCATGATCGTAACAATCCCCCAACGTACTTCTCCACAAAAGATCGTAAGGTGGGCCACCAAAAATGTGTGCTCACCAGGTCGAGGGTACCATGGAGTCCTGGATGGCCCGCCGTAGGGTTGTCGTGGCATTGTTGTAGCACTTCGGTTCGCAGGTTCTCGACTGGTGGAACATATACCCTACCTCGATGATAGACCAATCCATCGTCCTCTTCCCATTCCGCAATTCCGTTGGCCAAGCGTTGAAGACCATTCCTCCGCAGCTCTTCTAACCCTTCCAATACCTCCGCTTCCCTCTGCGATGCTTTCCGGATACGGTCCTCGAGCGGGTTCTGTAGTGAGTTTGCTGCGATCTGTACAAAGTGAGCTGGTTTCAGAACCGTTTGTTGTTGGTTGTCTTTGCTGTCCAACACTTGGTGTGTTGCCATACGGGAAAGGGCGTCAGCCTGTGTGTTTGTTTTCCCTGGGCGGTGAACGAGCTGAAAATCAAACCGGGATAGCCATAACGCCCATCGTGCTTGCCGTCGACTTAGGTCCTGAGCGGAGCGCCAGAACTCTAGGTTTGCATGGTCGGTGATGATCTCAAAGGGTTGTGGTGACCCTTCCAAGAAACTTTTCCAGTCCTTCAGTGCTTCGATGATAGCAAGCATCTCTCGGTCGTAGATCTCATAATTCCGCTCCGCTGGTTGCATGGAGGCCAATCGGAATGCCACCGGGTGCCACTGACCATCGTCTTGCAGCTGCATTATGGCCCCTCCAGTTGCAAAGCCTGATGCATCCACCTCGAGTCGAGTGAGCCTGTCGGGGTCCCAAAGAGCCAACACGGGTGCTGAGATGAAAGCTTCCCGGAGTGTGTCGAACGCTTGCTGCTGATGTGTCCCCCAGACAAACCTTATGTCCTTCCTCGTCAGATCGTTCAGAGGGCGTGCTATTCGGGCAAAATTCCGTATGAATCGACGATAGAAATTAGCAAACCCTAAGAATCCTCGCAGCTCCCGTAGGTTCTTTGGTGTTGGCCAGTCGCGGACTGCCGCTACCTTTACCGGGTCCATGCGCACCTCCCCCTCTGATATCACCAGTCCCAGGTATTCGATCTGCAGTTGTTCGAATTCACACTTCTCCGGTCGTAGGTACAGGTCATGTTTTTCTAGCCGGGTTAGTACTTCTCGCACCACCTGTCGATGTTCCTGTATATCGTTGCTAAAGATAAGGATGTCATCTAGGTAGACTGCCACCTTTCCCGCTGCCACTAGGTCTGAAAATATGGAGTTCATGAGTGCTTGGAAGGTGGCTGGAGAGTTGGTAAGCCCGAAGAACATTACGCTGGGCTCGAACAACCCTCGATTGGTTGCGAAAGCCGCCTTCCATTCATCTCCCTCCTTAATCCGAACATTGTTGTAGCCCCATCGAACGTCAAACTTGGTGAAGTACCGTGCTCCCTGCAGACGGCTGACAATGTCTGCAACCAGTGGTAGGGGGTAACGATTCTTCAGCGTGACCTGGTTGAGTTTCCTGTAGTCCTGTACGAAACGGAGTTTACCATCCTTCTTTTTCACAAAGAAGACGGGTGAGGACAGTGGTGACTTTGAGGGTTGTATATACCCTTTTCGCAGGTTATCATCCAAGAATCGGTCAAGCTCACCCTGTTCGTTTAGTGACATTGGATATACCTTGGTACGCATCGTTTCAGGTGCCCCTGGGATTAGTTCAATGGCATGATCCCATGGCTGATGGTCCGGGAGACGTTCTGAAGCGGTTTCGGAGAATACCTTTTTGAAGTCTCGATAGGGTTCCGGGACCATTTCTTCAAAGGTCTTCACAGGTTTTGCCTTGTGCGCTTGTTCCGCCAACTGTTGGGAGTAGGTGAAACCTGCGGCGCACCAGACCTCCTCCGTTTGTTCCTGTAGAATCCCCGACTTCACCCATGCACGACGGGTTTGTCGGTTGGCTCGGATTCGGTGTATGGGGGACTCTTCGTCATCCTGATCCGCACTACTTGGTGGAGGTTCGGGGGTGCTAGTTGTTCGGATCGTCTCCTCCATCTCTTCATTGTCCTCCTCCTCTTCGACTGTTGCCCGCTGTGGTTTGACTGAGAGTCGTCCTTTCTCCCAGTCAATATCTGGGTTGGCCTTTCGTAGCCAAGGCAACCCTAATATTAGGTCTTCGCTGCCCAGACCAGTTACCAGTAGGTCCGTCCATCGTTCTTGTCCATCGACGGTTAGGGCCAGACGTGCAAAGTGCGTGATCTGCCCTGCCCGGTTGGCAGAACCATCGATGTTGAAGACCCCAATGGGTTTCCTAAGCGGGAACGTCCTTACGTGGTGGCGAGCGACGAATTCTTGGTTCAAAAATAGAGCAGTGGCTCCAGAGTCGATCATGGCCGCAGTTGCTATACTGTGATTCCTGCCTCTTAGTTTTGCGTTGATTCGGAAATGCGATGAACTGGAATTCAATTCCGAAATGGTAGATATTTTACATGAGGAGAGAGAATCATACGCGGAAGTAGAGTGTATAGCAAATCGGTTAACGGGTGCTCTCGATGCGGCCGAGACGGGCACCCGCTTTAAAAACCCTCCTGAGATCCCGACGCTGGGGCCATGGCATTAGCTCTGTTCAGGAGTTCCTGCAGTTGAGCAATTTGTGTGGAAAGATCGGGGGTGAGCGAAGTCGGTGGGGCGGGAGCCGGAGCGAGAGCGGGAGCAGGGGCGGAGGCAGCAATTTGGACCGATTCATTTGGGAACAGGCTGAAGGGCATCGAGGACGAAGCGGAGACTTGTTGTCGACGTGGCTGTTGACGCTTACCGCGGCCTCGCTCTAACCCCATGAACTTGTCTTGGCAAACTGATTCCAGGTGACCTCGACGACCACAGTAGCGGCATACTGTGTCCTTGTACGAACAGTTCTTCTTCTCGTGGTTCTTTGCGCCACAGCCGTAACATCTGCCTCTCATCTGTGCCACGAAACTCTCCCTACTATTCCCGCTGGTATGCGTGGCATCGACGTCCATGGCATAAGAGTTGGAAGGAGGAGAGGGAGTGTGAGAGGTGCCTAAATTACGGCCTGTCATGGTAGGATCATGCAGGAACACATCCACCGAGATTGCTCGTCGGATTGCCTCCTCTAACGTGGGGGCCAGTCCCTGAGCGATGTTGACCACAATTAGATTTTGTCGAATGTCAGGATTGAGACCGCTGTGGAAGCGCTCTCTCAGGTCAACATCTGAGAGTCCAGTTCGGTCCCCAATGTCCTTGAACTTCTGCGCAAATTCTGCTACCGTCTGACCTTTCCCTTGTCTAATGTGTTGGATTGCATTCCGGGCCTCCATACCTGCATCAATAGATTCGAACCGGAGCGCAAAGGCTCGTACGAAGTCCTCCCATCGTCCGTTGAAAGGCTGTTTGTTCTCGCTGAATTGCAGGAGGTATGGGGTGGCCCAATCAGCTGCGTTCCCAGAGAAGAACCCCAGGGCTGCCTTAATCAGCTTGGGTTCATTGCCGGTTAAGTCCGACTGTTCCAATGCCCAGCTTTGAAACTGTGCAACGAAGCGACGTGCCTCTGCACTGCTGGTGCCCTTGAAGAGCTCCGGCTTGTTCATGCTTGATTTGGCCGTAGCCTTCTGTAGGTTGGCGGTGAGCTGAGCTACCTGTTCGATAAGCTGAGTCATGAGTCGATTTGCATCAACTGGAGTGGAAGTGGACATGGCTGGTGGAAGGGTGACTGGGCTAGGGGTAGTGGCTGTGATAGGTATGATTGGTGTCCCGTCACTGAGGGATTCTTCTGTGCTAATCGAATTAGCAGTGGCGTGTGGGCAGGGTTGAGAACTACAATCAGCCCAGTTCTGGTTCGGGGGGCGGTGGATGTGAGTTTGGTCTTTAGTGTCAAAGGCGTGCGGGTAGGCGGAACAGTCAATGGTAGACGTGGTGGAAACAGATCCTGCAAGGATAACCCAATCGGTAGGTTATCAGTGCAGTAAAAGATCTTGACCTAATGTCACAAAGAGGTGACGACGGTGGCACGGCTGAGCGGAAGCTTAGGCGGAAGCGGACAGATACTGATCCCAACGACAAAGTTATATTCATAAATAAGTACAGAGAAGTAAGTAAAGACATACCTGATCCCAACGACAAAGGGGTCAAGATAAGGGATCAGGTTGTGGGGGCTGGCTTATATATACAAAGGTAAGGTATGGGAACCATGACGTCATACTGTATAGTTCAGGAACAAGGAATGGAACGGAATGGACTGGAAGGTTCCGGATCGGATATGATAGGTAGCAGTGATGGAATGATGTATTGTAAAGAAAAGGAAAATAATAGGGGCGGCTCACTTCATGACACTCTCCATACTTATACCTCATTCGACCCCGTCGACCTTCAGTCGATACTATCTCGATCTCGAACGAACTTAATACGGACTGCGCAGCGTAGCGAGGATACTGTCAATAACGGTATCGAAGGTCCACTTGATCCGCACGCTCCTAACAGTATATTAAAACTCTACTCTCTACGCTGTTACTGATCCTTTCGTTCAAATCTATATGGCCCCTCGAACTCGAAGCAATCGAAACACCAGTCCCGACCACTCTCAGGTGAACCCCGAAGGCAATCCGTTCGCAAACAACGCGCAATCCTTTGGACCCTACACCGCATCGTTATCCGCACTAGGCTCGCATCGAGCACGACACCCAGGTTTTGGCCCCATGACATCCGCGAGCGCTATGTCCTCAGTCTCGACACCCAACGTCCTCGGCAGGAACGACAACCCGAAGGGAGATTACGAAATCTTGTACACCGCAGATGGGCAGGAGATCGTAGTCCAGACCCCGAAGAAGGATCGTGCTCCGATCCCTCGTATGGCTACAGTTCCAACCTCTACCGGAGTCGAAGACGCTTTGGACGATGACTTTCTCGACAATCGCGATGACACTCAACCACCAAATAACCCCCCTGGACCTGACGACTCCGACGACGACAACAACGATGATGACAACAACCCCGGCGAACCTAGCGGTCCCGGAGGTCCCGGTGGACCTGGAGATGATGGTGGTGACGATGGTGACGGACCTGGGGGTCCCGGAGGACCGGGGGTTCAGACGATCGAGGTAACGCTCGATCGCCGACCAACCCCGATGCATTAGGACAAATGACTCTTGCTACGTTCAGTTCTTTTAAAGAGTCTATCGATGGTCTAAAAGGCGTTTTAGCTGGTATGTCAACCAAGAAGACAGAACCAGGTAAGACTATCGTAAAGAACCCCGATGCATTCGACGGCTCCGAACCCAGGAAACTCAAGAACTTCTTGGTATCCTTATCCCTCGTATTCCTCGACCGTCCCGAATACTTCACCGAGCAGCGAAAGATCAATTATACGATCTCGTAACTTAGCGGTACGGCTCGGGAATGGTTCGAACCCGACATCCTCGACCCCGATGTAACTGCTATGCCAACGTGGACCCATTCGTTCAAAGCTCTGGTCAAGGAGCTGCAGGATAATTTCGGTCTCTACGACGCGCAAGGCGACTCCGAAGACAAACTCGGTAACTTGAGGATGAAAGATAGCGACAACGTTCGAAAATACAATATTCGATTCAACACCCTAGCCGCTATGACTAGCTGGGACCATGGCGCCCTTCGATGGGCCTACGGTCGCGGTCTAGCATCCCGTATCAAAGACGAGCTCACACACATTAAGGAACCTGTGACTCTCGTAGAGTTCCGCGAAGAAGTACTTCGCATCGACAACCGATACTGGAGAAGAGAAGAGGAAAAGAAGTGTGAGGCGAATAGGCATTCTGGAGGGCAGACGAAGACTGAACAGAAGAAGTCCGACAGCCCCGCCACACCATCCACCTTGACTTCGACAACATTGACGTCCTCCAAACCGCAAGGTAAGAGTTCGACACCGCAGTCTTCGACATCGAACTCCAAGCCGAACACTCCGAATAACGGCTTGAACCAACAAAAACCCGCCTACACTAATCGATTGGGCGCGGATGGTAAGATCACACCTGCGGAGAAAGAACGTCGACGAAAATTCGGATTGTGCAACTTCTGCGGCTCGAATAAGCACCTACTAGCTGATTGTAATCTGCGTAGGGCTCGGGAAGCTAAGGTTAGAGCTGCGCAAACAAACCCCGCGCAAGGGTCTGCTTCTTCAGCGACTCCGATGTCTGCCTCGACGGTAGGATCGGGAAAATAGTCCGCAACTCTTGTACCCCGGTACGAAGCGAGAGTTGCGTTGACCCGGTTCGTACCAGCAGTGGGGAAGTTGTTCTCAATGCGTCCGCTCTTTCGTTACACTCCAAGTCGTTTATGATCAATCTATCTATCCATGTACTTTTTGATAAGACCCACATTCCGATTTCTTTTGATACTCTCCTCGATTCTGGCTCTACAGACAATTTTATCGATACAAAGTTCGTATATTTAAATTCTATTCCGACCGTTCCGACTTCTACTCCGATCAACCTCCGACTCTTCGATGGTTCGTTAACAACGAAGCCCATCTCCGAAACTTGTACCCTACCGATCTTATTTCTGTCCGGCAAGCTTATACCTTTGGACTTTTATGTCACACCTTTGGATTCCTCATGCAAGGCTGTTTTAGGTTACGGTTTTCTTTCCCGCTACAATCCGTCGATTGACTGGGTATCGAAAACACTTACTTTCCAGAATACCGACCATCCCGAATCACCGACGTCCGCTCCTTCGCCAGGCCCCCTAGCGACCTCCGAAGAAGTACCTTTCGAACCGTCGAATCGCATCGATCCGACACCCGCTGAACGGTATTCCAAACCCACCATACAGCACTCGTATAAGGCTCGACCACTCTCCGACAAGTTTCCTTTCGAACCCATTTATTCCTACCCATCAGTTATGCAAATGGCGTCGCGCTTGCGGCACGACGAAGTAGACATCGCTTTGGTCAGCGCGGTACCTTTCCACCACGCTTGTAAGCAATCAGGTATGGAACCACTTGTTCTATATGCCGTTCACTCTGAAGTTGCTGCACGATTGTCGAAAACTGATACTGATGACCCACCACCAAAAAACGAGATTCCGGAAGACTACCACGACTTCGCCGATGTATTCGACGAGATCGACTCGGAAGTCCTCCCGGAACATTGCTCCTATGACCTCAAGATCAACTTAGAAGAAGGTGCTGAGCCACCTATCGGACGAATTTATCCACTTTCTCCAAAAGAGCTCGAGGCTCTTCGCGAATTTCTTGATCAGTCTCTTGCCACCGGCACTATCCGACCTTCAACATCTCCACACGGCGCTCCCGTACTCTTCATTCTGAAGAAGGACGGCTCGCTCCGACTATGTGTAGACTTCCGTGGCTTGAACAAGATCACGAAAAAAGATCGCTACCCTTTACCTCTGATTTCGGACCTACTTGACGCTCCGAAACGAGCGAAGATCTATACCAAACTCGACCTGGCACACGCGTACCACCTAGTACGTATCGCGGAGGGCGATGAATGGAAGACCACGTTCCGAACACGTTATGGCTCCTTCGAATGGCGTGTGATGCTGTTTGGCCTCACTAACGCTCCGGCCGCTTTTCAACATTTCGTCAACGATATCTTCAAAGACTTACTCGACGTCTGTGTGATCGTCTACCTCGACGACATACTCATCTACTCCGACGATCCTTCGAAACACTCCGAGCATGTCCGCGAAGTCCTCCGACGACTCCGCGCGCACAAGTTATTCTGCAAACCATCCAAATGCGAATTCGGAGTTGACACAGTCGAATATCTTGGTTACATCTTATCCCCGGAAGGACTCACGATGGCTGCTGACAAAGTTAAAGCAATCGTGGACTGGCCTACTCCGAGGAAGGTCAAGGATATACAATCCTTCTTAGGTTTTGCAAACTTTTATCGCCGTTTTATCTATAATTATTCTGACATCGTCTACGCTATGAACCGACTTACCCGGAAGGGCATCGATTGGTTATGGACTACGGAGTGTCAGGAAGCCTTCGACAATCTCAAACTCGCTTTCACGACGGCGCCGATTCTCGCGCACTGGGAACCGAACCTCGCAATGATCGTGGAAACCGATGCTTCCGACTACGCTCTCGCAGCTATCCTATCGATCGTGTACGACAATGGAGAAATTCACCCGGTCGCTTTCCTCTCTCGAACCTTCCAAGGCGCTGAACTGAACTACGACACTCACGACAAGGAATTGTTGGCGATTTTCGAAGCATTCAGAGCTTGGCGACACTACCTCGAAGGTTCCGGAACACCGATCGACGTGGTCACTGACCACAAGAACTTGGAATATTTCTCTACGACGAAAATCCTTACACGATGACAAGTACGCTGGTCCGAATTTCTTCATACCTTCAATATGACCATTTGCTTCCGCCCTGGGAAACTCGGAGCAAAACCGGACTCGATCACTCGACGCTGGGACGTCTATCCAAAAGAGGGGGATATCGGCTACGCGCAAGTAAACCCACAGAACTTCCGTCCGATATTTACTAACGAGCAATTTACTACTTCGTTACGAGCGACTTTCCTAGAAGGGCCGATACTTCGCGCTTCAGTTATACTGGACTTCGACACCCTTCACTCCGATATTCGGAACGCTCTAACACTTGATGCTGACTCCGCCCTAGGATTGGAGTTTGCTAAAGACAATACGAAACCTCGTTGGACCCTAGACCCCGAAGGATTACTCCGCCTCGATGACCGAATCTACGTTCCGAACCATTCCGACCTTCGACTACAAGTCCTACGATACTTCCACGACCATCCACTATCCGGTCACTTCGGTCAAAATCGGACTCTCTTCGCTATTCGTAAACACTATACCTGGCCGAAGGTCCGAGAATTTGTTCGCGACTACGTCTCATCATGTACCACCTGTGGACGCAACAAACCTCGACGACACCGACCCTATGGCCTGTTGAAACCGTTACCAGTTCCGATCCGACCTTGGGATTCTATATCTATGGACTTCATTGAACAACTCCCAGACTCGAATGGCTACACCGCGATCCTTGTCGTAGTCGACCGAGCTTCGAAGCAAGCGATCTTCATTCCGACAGACGGTACCATTACTTCCGAACGTCTAGCTGAGCTTTTCGTTATTCATGTATTCTCTAAGCATGGCGTACCTAACCATGTTACTTCTGACCGTGGATCGGAATTCGTTTCCGCATTCTTCAGAGCACTTGGTCAAGCGTTATCGATGAACCTTCATTACACCTCAGGCTACCACCCCGAAGCAGACGGACAAACTGAACGAGTCAACCAGACCCTAGAGCAGTACATCCGGATCTATTGTACCTACCAACAAGACAACTGGTCCGCACTCCTACCGATGGCTGAATTCGCCTACAACAACGCTCCGAATGCTTCCACGGGCTTAACTTCCTTCTACGCCAACAAGGGATATCATCCAAACATCACCGTACGCCCCGAAGTCGATGTCCGTTCCGATACCGCAAGAGACCTGGTCATAAATCTCGATGAGCTTCATTCATTCCTCCGCGACGAGATCATTAATGCACAGAAAAAATACAAGGACCAAGCAGACCGAAAACGTATTCCAGCTCCGGAGTTTCCGATCGGTTCGCACGTATTCGTTCTGGCAAAACACATCAAGTCTACTCGTCCTACGGAGAAGTTCTCAGAGAAATACTTAGGACCATTTGAAGTCATCGATCGTGCAGGCACCCTATCCTACAAACTTCGACTTCCCGACTACCTTCGACGCATCCATCCCGTCTTCCACGTTTCTCAACTCGAATCGGCAATTCCGAACTCCATTCCGCATCGAGTTCAAACGCCTCCGCCACCCATCGAAGTAGATGGCGAGGAAGAGTACTACGTTGCCGAGATCTCACTGGAAGGGAATAAATATTTTACATCTGTAAAACTATCTGCATTATCAAAAATTTTACAACAAATTTTACTGTCCATCTGACCATGGTTATATGGTGTATAGAACCTCTGTAAAATGGCTTGAAAAAAACCATATTTGACCAATATTATTTCAACCGTAAAATGGCAAGTAAACTAGTATATATGTCCTGTGCTGTATTGACATTTCTCTAAGTGTTAAACAAAAGGACTTACCGGTCATATTGCCTTTGATATACAATAAATTTCACAAGGCAAATTACCCTCGTTAAATGTCAGATTTTACGGCTGCGAAAAGAAACGGGCGCTGAATGGGCGCTGAGTGGGCACCCATTGGGTAACCGTTGGGTGACCATTGGGATATCAATGGTTGTTCAGTACCTTGAGTGCACTGAGGGGACGAGCATCAGCCTCTCCTTGACTTACTCTGACATCAGTTACAGTTATGGTCATCATTTCTTCCTTTCCTACTCATAAACCACTTATGACTAACCAAGATCGACCAAAATCTCAAAATCCTCTAAAGACAGGATCTCACTTGCGCGTTTGTCGTCGACCTTTTCTGGCTCGCCGTTCACCAAGACTGGGAGGTGGGTCATTCCGTCTGAGGGCACGGAAGCTACGCTGACTTTGTTCGGGCAGTGGAGAGGAGAGCTTAGAGGCACGGAGCCAGTTGCGGCGAGTACACGGCCCCAGCTAGAGGTGATTGTGGATCAGAGCTGAAGGAGCCAGTAAAGTACGAGAGCGGATGTCAAGATACGAGATGCGATGTGATGTGTGTCTTCCTCGTGGAGGCTAAGATATTCGCTCACAACGCGCTGCAGATTTCTCCCTGACTCAGGGCAACGAGGAACATGAAGAACAAACAGATCTGTAAGACACGTTAGACCGCGATTGATGTCCAGATATCCTCACATTCCATCCCCAAAACAACCCTGCGCCGACAAATTTTCTTTACCATCATATCTTAGAGGATACTGAAGCTTACCCAATGGACCTCCGGAAAATAAACCAGCCTGAAAAGCTGCGCTTGAGCCTGTAAGGATACCAATGGCACAGAACGAAATTCCAAGGACTCTAAACAAAGACATTTCGCGCCTGAATTCCGGCTTGTAGCCCAGCTCCATAAGTCGTTTGTCAGATTCTTCAACATTGGCATCTCCTGAGCCTTCTGCATTCACGTAGTCAAAGACCTGTATTTCTTCTGGTTTGGACATATTTGAGACACGAAGGAGGCAGAAGGAGGCTCCCTCATTCAACCAATAATCAACCAAGGGAATCGAATGTTAAAATCCGAATAGTTCAAAGGTAAGGATGAGAAGCCACCAGGTTGTGTAATCATGTGTGTTGTGCTAACAGAATTGAGGGCTAGAGCAGTTTACTGAGTGTGATACCACCAAGTGGTCGCGTTCTAAAATACAACAGTGCACTGGCACTGGCAGTCTACAGATAGACCCTTAACTAAATTCTTTCGGATAGACTGCCGATAATGGATCGGACCAGAATCCGACCATCATGTCCACCCAGAACGAACTTGCATCCATTCCGGTTTACAAAGTCCTCTCCCTTGAGCTCTCGCAGAGATCTGTCGATTTGGGCTGTTGTGGCGAGAAGGCGATTGCAGAAACTGTATAGTTTCACAGTCTCTTCAAGACTGTCGGGAAGCTTATCTTCTTTCGGTTTGCCTTTGATAACAACAACTGCTTTCCGCTTCTGTTCTTCACTAGGTTCTGGTGGTAGATCATCGGGAGCTCTCGAGGTTTCGAGTCCCTTAGAACGAGCTTGGCTAGAGAATATAATGATCACGCAATGGCAGCTCACATACCTTGAGCGCAGCCTGCACTTGAAGAGCAATGGCCTCTAAAAGCTCCTGAGGACTAGCAGAGCCTTCATATATGATCTTGCGCTCTCGTATTGTCGGATGGCTGCTCTTCTTTACAACAGTCTGTTGACTGATGTTCTTCATGATAGGCATAGGCATGATAGGCATAGGCATCATACTGCATAAACTTTCATGGGACAAAATTGTCTAGAGGACATGGAGTTAGAAAGGACATCTGATCAGCATAGAAATATGATACCTCTAGCCATTCGAGTAGCTCGAAATAGAGTCCGTGTCGGTCAGACATGTCAGCGAGAGAATCATTGCGAAGAAGTTCGCTGGGAATGAGATTAAATCGGCGGCGTAGGTGGGTAAGCGAGGAAGGGCTACAAAGACCGGGGCGATGAGAAAGCGATTTACATTCACTTTTAGAGCCTGCTCACTGTGGGAGATAATCAGACGGACGTGCACCGCCAGGGCGTTGTAGAGAAGGTAGGTAGGCGCGAACCTCGGCAAGTAGGGCTCGGATTGTAGAATCTTTAGCAAATTGAATCACTTGAGCCTCTGCTTGACCAGAACTCTACGAAAACGACTCAGCAAAAGTCAATCAAGTAAAGCAGCAAACTCACATCTTCTTTCACCTCACCAGCATACCCTATTCCACCTTTCTTCTGGCCTAATCCCCCAATCGGGTCATCGTCTATGTCTCGTGTTTTTCTTCGTTTAGCCTCCCGTTCAGTAGTATCTCTTGATTCAGATTCTTCTTTCTGTTGGTATGTGGGAGCTCGCTGTTGAATGGAAGCGTATCATCAATTTCCAAAAACCATGGAGGAAAGACAACAGACCTTGACGGTGACGGTCACAAACTTGGTTGCGCCTTCTCCATCTCTGACGACTAGCTTAGCCAAGTCAACTGTGAAATCTGTGAGCTCTTTCTTGAAAACTTCAAAGGCTTCTTTGTCTGTCTCCTCATCAATGAATCATGCCTGCGCCCTTGTCCATACCAGCCATCCTATACTCGCCGCCATTGATACTAAAACGCCTCGCACGAAGCTTTGGAAACGTGTCCGTAGTCATGAATGCCTTTGCCGCGTGTTCCCATGAGCCAAAATTATTGCCAAGCGTTTGCTGCTTTCCGTCGCACTGAGAACGGATGGCTGAAAGAATTTTGAATATAGGAAGATTCTGGCCAATGACACCGGTGGACAGAACCAGCGTTTGGGAAGTCGTCGAGCTCTGCCAGGATTTTCTCGTAATATCTGTTCAGAGATAATGACTGGTGCAGCTTTAAAGGCGTTCCAAGTAAAACATGCTGCAGCCGACATTGGACGTTCCGAAGTTGAAAGGATTACACCAACGTCCAAAACACCCGCTTTCTTCTTTACGCCAGCGTGAAGACCAGTGAGTATGAACCCAGAGGGAAAAGATGAAGATGGTATTGGTTGGTGATGATGAGCTTTGGAAGGTGTAGACTTGATGGTGATGGTCGAAGAGAACCGCTTGAAAACAAGGCGCGACATGGGTGTTCAAGGCCCTTGGATCGACAAGTTTCAATCTTGCTTCCTGTAAGTACTTTGGCTGTAGCAATAATGACTCATGAAGGGTTTTGCTATTGGATACTTGAGAAAAGTGTATTCCTGAAATAAAAGTGCTGTGGTGCGAAAATACACGTAAAAAAACATTTCTAAGGAACAACAGTTTGACACTGCAAATCACTCTGCCATCGCTCCGTTACTCCAGCACTCGGAGATAATACGAGCTGTAGAGTGCAACACAGATTGCTGCATCGACGGACAAAGCAAAAGAGCTCCGGAGAAATCGAAATTTTGTTCAGTGGTTGTTTGTCCGCAACAAACAAAAACTTCTTTTCTTTGCGTCACTGTTAGTTGCAAAAAAAAATGTCCGTAACGGACTCGGTATCTGTCTTGGCAGAAGGCACTTTTGAAGAGCAGGTATCCCTACAGATGTCACCAGTAGAGATGCTGTTTACACCGTTATCAGGTTCAAGAATTGGTGAATTACCTTGTCAGAACTCAGTCAGATGAAGAACGTGCTGCTTCAATCCGTCCGGTCCAAGAAGCTCTTACCACTGCAGAGGGACAAAAATCATTATCCGAAGATGAGCAGAGAAGACAAAAGATTTTTTCAATGATTATATTGGCGATCAAGGGTTTGGGCCGTGGTCAGGAGAAAGGTGAGCAGTATTCAGATTGTTTGTGAAGGAAAGATTGCTGATGCTGGGCTTCAGAGATTGAAGGCTTTTTCAACCTTATCTACGCCCACTTGTTCTCTCTGTTCTCTCCATCTAGTCCAGAGGCAAAGCAGCTCACTGATACGCTGCTCAAAGTCATCTCCTCAGCCCCGTCAGACCAAACTTCGATCAAATACCGGATGTACGACCTCATCTATACTTTTTCCATTCCAAAGCATTGAACCATTCACCTAGACTTTCCAATCTGTTCGATTCTCTTCCCCGAAACTCATCACTGAGATTGTCAGTATACAACACCATCCTCAGTATTGCCGTCGCCGACAACTCAATAAATGCACTCCATCTATCGCGTTCCAATGTTGAAACATAGCTTGAAGAATGGGAGGTATCTTCTGAAGACAAAAGCGCTTTCCTACAACACATCGTCGATGCATACGCAAAATCAAGTCAACCGTGCGTAAAACAAACCATCCTCATCAACAAATGCTCACACCTCTCAACAATATAAAATCCTATGACTACTCAATCCTCTATGTCCGCTCTCTTCCTCCTACGTCCGAGGCCGCAAAAGACACATCTATCTGAGTCATTGCATCCGCACTACGCATCCCTTCAATCTTTGAATTCGACACGCTATTCAAGCTTGATGCTGTTGTAGCCAACAAAGACCACGAGCTCTTTGCCCTCCTTCAAGTCTTCTTGAATGATGGACTTTCAGAGTTCAAAGCATGGGAAACATCTCATCCTGGTGCGCTCGGACAACATGGTAAGCTTAGCCTTTTCCTTGTCTCAAGTTGCAGTGCCAATGCGTCAAACGACAATTCAGATCTCGATCGTGCACAGTTGGAACGAAAAATTCGACTTCTTACCCCTTGCATCGCTCGGCTTCAAAAATATCGGAACAAATTTATCTTACACCAAGATCGCTGAAGCTATTCAGGTCGACGTTTCTGAAGTAGAAAAATGGGTCATCGATGGTAAATCCGTTTCTCAAATCCATCCTTCACCTCGTTCTCATACATTTC
Source organism: Lentinula detonsa (assembly GCA_027921405.1). Lineage (NCBI taxonomy): Eukaryota > Fungi > Basidiomycota > Agaricomycetes > Agaricales > Omphalotaceae > Lentinula > Lentinula detonsa. The sequence goes on from JANVFU010000017.1 coordinate 706,694, forward strand.
ACTCTAAAGTTATCCGCTGGTTTACTATCAGGAAAACTTTCACAGAATACTCAGACTTTACACATCATCCGCCCAACGGCTCGTTCATTTGAGCGTGAACAGTGGCAAGCTCTGGAGCAGTGTTTGTTAGCTTGGAAGTCAGGATTGAGTAGTGTTTTAGATGTTGTAGCAAGTGCAAAAAGACAAGGAGGACATGTATCCCAGACCATAACAGCTGTAGCTGCAAAATTTATACACATTTGTGTTTGATTTTTATATTTGTGCAACTCATTGACAAGGGGGTACTCAGTAGGTACGTCCAAGGTAAGTATAAGCTGTACACAGATGTAGAACAAATAGACCAGAATATTTATGGCAGAACAAACCATTTTCATTCACCAATCACCGTCGAACCCGATGAAACCTGTAGTGGATCAGCGGACATGATCCCGCCTACAGGTGTCCTTGAACTTGGCGGACAAGACTCTTAATCTCGAAAGATTGTTTGTCGTTTTGCGATTGCACCTCCAACTGACTTCCGCCATGCTTCTAATTTATTGCTGCCACGGGATGGAACACACTTTTTGTGTATCAAGTATGTATGACTCAGACTCAACTTCATCTTATCACTCAAATCTGAGCATTATTTGCCAACGTCGCCTCTTGTCACGACAGCAAGTGTACAGACTCAAGAGTAGACCTCAATTCAGTGAGCCTGCTTACATTGCTCATCTCCATTGAATGGCACTGATGTTTTTATCACGATGGCTTGCTATGATGTGAAGGAAAGTTAATTGGTCGGGACGATTCATCATCCCGGCCACAAATACTTTGAAATGGAATCACGGAACACCAATGGTAATTATTGTTCTGTGTTCTCCCAAAATTCTTGATTGATTTACTATCAGCAGCAGAGGTAATCTTGATATCTGAAGCGGTTCTTCCACCCCCAGGAATCTTAACTACCTGCCTGAATGATTTGGGCGAAAGCGTTCAACATTGGTTTCTGGAAACCGGATTTCCCTTACCTCAAAGCGAAGCAGAACTGGCCAATTTCACAATCGAGGGTTGGCTGGAGGATTTGAACAAAGCTATGACCGCTAAGTCGCAATATCACTGGAAAAACCTCATATCCGGCGACCTTGAATCATATCAGTTGATCATCGACGAAAGGGCAAGATTTGGCAACATAGAAGTACACAGAAAAGTGCTTCTGGATATGTTCCTTGGAGCTGTGAAATCTTGTCAAGCTGAAGGACACTCGTCATTGGCAGAGATTATTTCCTACCAACATTCTCTGTTTCGACGTGCTAGCCTGGTCTTTCTAGCCATGACTCAGAGTCTGGAGCGGACAATTAATTCATGGAAGGATATGTACCCATCAGTAGGTGATGCGTTGTTGAGCAAAGTGCGTGTGTATCAAAGCCTTGGAGTCTGTTATGTTGAACGTAACTCATTCAGCGAATTCAAATATCTGTCCTGCAGGGGGCAGGCAAGGAATACACATTTCCGAAGACAACCTGGAATGACGAATATATCATCAATCATGATGATCTCGACTGCATGCTGTCCTTGAAATGGCTCAATTCTAATCTCATAAATGTATTCATTTCAAAACTCAATGCCAAATTTTCTCATCCAAACAGTCAACAATGTGTTGCATATCTGGATACCAATTTTGCATATCATTACATTCTTCCCGCATCGAAACCACACAACACCCTCAAAAATTCAGAAGGCGAGATCAGATCCAAACCTTTGAAGGTGGGCATTGAAATTCATCTTAGTATATCACACTAGTACCAAGGACTTGTACTTAGGCCCTCAAACCTCGTTTCGAGAACCAGAACATCAGGCTGATATTTCCCCTCAACATGAATAATACGCATTGGTTTGTAGGGTTAATCTGCAGGGCCTCGTCAACGATGCAAATTTTTGACTCGTTAGAAGGAGGGAGTGCAAATACACAAGTCTACCAAACTGCATATGAGGTAAGCAATTGATCATGCTACAATTTCGAACTGTGTTACAAAATGATTGAACAGAATATGCAACAAGTATGGAAAGTACTTGTGGAGGCATGGTCGGACACCTTAAGCAATCACAAACAAAGGTGGAAACTTGAAATCCATTCCAAGGTATGTTCTACAATTCAACACTTTGCAGCAACTGAGTGTCTATAAGATACCTAGGCAAGTCAATAATTCTGATTGTGGAATTTTCGCAATCATGTACATGTTGCATCTGGGATATGGTCCCCACATCAATAATGAACATGTCCCAGTCTCATATCGACTGCCTGCTCGGTCGAAAAATTTGGCGGGTTTGCGTTTACTCTTATTGGAAGAACTTGGGTTATGATCTGAGTTGGGAAATATCAAGGGTCTGGGAGGATGCAGTATTGCAAGAGACTATTACTGCTCTTCAAATCATCAACCCAATCCAATGCCTGACTGACCTCTTCGGTACACGCCTGATTGGGTACCGTTTCGATTCGCCAGTAAACTCATGTCGGTAAAGAGGGATTATGAGGAAATCTTGAACGTCGTCTCTGATCACTTTACCATATGTAAGCCAGAAAGGGGTAATGGTGTCGAGGAGGAGGGTGAGGAAGGACATGCCGAGGTCCCAAAGGTGTTGATATTGGTCTCTGTAGCTTTCTTCCGAGCCGGTTATTTGAGAGAGCTGCATGAATAATCAAGTTTACATTGTATCAGAAAAATATTTCTTTTGATTACCTCAGGATAAACAACACTCGTATGGACCAATGTGTCGTTGTACACCTTCTTGACCTCCGCATGAACGATCTGCGTCTCTCTCAACATCTCCGAAACCTCCTTCTCCTTGTCCATAATCCTCATCCGATGGTCTTCTAGTTCTTTCAAGGTGCGAAGAAGTGAATCAATGGGGTCTTGAAGGATATCTTCATCATCAGCGTCGCTCCTGGTAGCGTTACTAATCTGATTTTGATCTAAAAACTCTCTAAAAACCGCCCTCTGCTTCATCAGTCGATGATGAATGTCATCCACGGCTCGATAAGATTTAAGTCTCTTCGTTGAGCTCGTCACGTTTGCTGGATCATGGCTGAAGGCTTCCAGGAGTTCGTGTGGGAGGGTGAGATTGCTTAGATCTAATCTATCTTCCGGGCCTTCATGGTGGTTTTCTCTAGAACTCTGCTGACACAGTTCGTATTCGCGCATACGCTGCGCGATGTGATTCAGTACAAGGCGATTATAACTTCCCAATTCGAACTATCTTGAGGATCCACCCCCCGCAAAGCGGCGGTCATTGTTTTAATAATGGAACGATAAAGTCGATGTGAATGCGTATAAACGGATTCAGACCCAACACCTCCCCGTACTCGACGTGACAGAGTATTGATGGTGTCTGCGGTCTGCATTTTGGAAAGCATTGAACGAAAGCGAGGCCATACATCATCCCATACCCTTCGAAACATTAGACTACCCATAGAAGTTACGAGTGCCTCAATGAGACCAGCGGCGGCACTGACAACAAATATCTCTTTGTCAGCCAGACGATTGAGGATGAATGGCCAAGCGGAGTGAACGGAGGGCATCAAAGCTGATTCCGAAAGGATTGGAACGGAAGAGCTTAGCAGATTAAGAATTCGAGCACGTATGCCAGTAGATTCGTGAGTCAAAAAGTAAACTGAGCGTTGAACAATTTGCTTGGAAAGAGCTTGCGAGGAAGACAACGGAGGTTCCTCATCTGGCATAACTTCCTGCGCGTCCTCAGACTGATCGATACCTTTCCCTTTGTCCGGAGGGTTGTTGTCGCCCCACGCTGTCCGCGGGGCGGGGCCATAATTCCCAATCTTCCTCTACTGGCGTTTTAAGACGATGGTCGAACCATTCGAAAAATGAATCGAATTTCTGCTCATCAGCCCGACTTTGTTTGATTGGAGACATCGCGGGTTTTCGACAGCTCTTCGAGTTGCATAACTTTCATGACTTCGCCTAAAACCTCTACAAGTCCTTCAACCACCACGTCATAGCCATGGTATTCATCCAATCGGTCGAAGCACTCTTCTACCACATCTCCCGCACGTTCAACAATATCGCTTCCCACCAATCGTATCATGACGGCTAGAACTTTAGTAGCATCAACGTCAAGCCATTGCCGACTGAGACGACGCGACACCGAGTCCAGGACATAGTCAAAATTGGACAGGAGCAGATTCGCTGGCGAAGCATACGATGTACAGATCGTCACAAAATTTAGTGCCCTGAAAGCGGTTTCTGTGAGGAATGAAAAAGGTGAAACAAGGCTGTGGAGGATAGGATACAATGAATAGATGAAGAGTGGGGTAAAGCGAGATTCAAGGATCCCAGCCGTGATTGAAATCAGTTGGAGTGATAGGGAACTATGTAGCATAGGTTGCGCTGTGACACGACTCCCAATTGGTGTTCCTCGAGTGATTTGGAGAGTGTCGTGGAGCTGAACCAAACCTTTCACATGCTGAGTTTGGGGCACTTCATTATGCTCATCCGTGCCTTCCGATTGCGTATCAATAGACTCTTCATTCATCGTGTCCCAGAGCAGTGATGTACTTTTAACTAAGCCACGAGCCAGCTTTTCTAGTCTTCTGCTCCTGGATAGCCTTGACGACTTCAAAGGATCCTCGAAAAAGGTCACGTTCGATATACCCTCGAGGAGTCGGCAACTACACCACATTCCTGTTACGGCTCTGTAATCTTTTCCACTTTGACCAATACTCGCAAACCATTCAACTGCAAAAAGGCCCGTGTCGCCAGCAGCCTTTCCCAAGGCATGGAACATCCGGACAAGGGAATCATAAGCATTTGCGGAGGAAACATTCTTGAGCATAGGCTGAGGAAATGGAAGCCACGAAGAACCTTCAGGATCATTTTCGAGCATCATCTGTGCCGCCGATGTTCGAGTGACGGTCACGGGTGGATCAATAAGCTCCAGGACAGACAGTAAACTCCATCCCCATTTTTCTACGCCACCTGTAGGACCAAGGAGTTTACCGATTTCAGATGCGAAAGGGTTGAGATTGCCCATTGCATTGTCTCTTCCGATCAGTGCAAGACGACAAACTGCATGCCGGCAATGTGTTCAACCTTTGCATCGGCCTGAGAGGGCAGGAGGACAGGCAAAGCACTCAGATTATCTCTGGTTATCCGCAAAAGCGTCCGGGTGAAAGAGTGGCGAGCTTTGGAAGAAGTGGTGAGGAGGTCCAAGAGCGAATCAGAAGCTTTTCTTGAAACAGTGGGTAAGTCCGAATTGGATAATGAAAGGAGGTAGGACAGAAGGAGAGGTTGGGCCAGTGGTAATGTTGTCGGAGTGCTGCGCAGTATATTCGCTGAAAATTCAACCATAGCCATCAAGGCTGAGGGAGTGGGATGTTTGATAAGTGGAGAGAGTGATTTCATGGCAATAAGGAGCTGCGAAGAGGTGATGCCGAGCCAGGATGGCGTTCGAGAAGTTCCGTACTTGCTTTGCTCCTGCGCAAGATGTTTCAGTGGTTGCTCACCGACGAGGTCAGAGAGTTCCTCGATGCTCTCTACAGATAAGACAGCTCCTGATTTGATGCAAGGTTCATCTCCAATGGATCGAGATATGACATCCTGGATTACGCACAATGAATTTGCAATGACAGCACCCTTTGCCCATCCTTTGTTCCCTGGTGCGCCTAAGCACAATTTACACGTTGTGCTAACGACGCCTGGTAGGACAGAGACGATCAGATCCTCCGGGAAGTAATCCGAAAGCAACACGAACAACAGATCAAGCATGGAGTTCTGCAATGATGAACTGTGACACTCGGTGGCCAACAGTACGGAATTGAGAGTTTGGCCAAGAATGGGAGTGAAAGTAGGAGTCTGAGCATGAGTGACGAACATTTTCATTCGATGTCGGACTTGATTTGGCGTAAATGGACCGTCGTCGTTATCCCTCGATCATAGTAGAGTCAACAGGCACTGAGCAGCAGCATCCTTCGTCTCGTCAGCGCGTTCCCTCCCTTTACCCTTGGTGCCTATTCCGCCGATGACTGACCCACACAACATGAAAAGTTGGTCCCAGTCCTTCAATTCCAAGTACCACCACCAGTCTTTGCATAAGATATTTAAGACCATGAAAATCTTCTCCAGTAGTTGATCTGGAATGGCGACAGAATCATTGCAATTAAGCAGAGTATAAATTGGAAAGAAGACATATTTGATAGTAGCTTCATTGAGAGAGTATCCCGAAGATCGTATATCGTATAGAATATTCAAGAGTTCACTCAAGAGTCTGGACACCGTTGGCACAGACGACGCGGTCAAAGCTGTCGCGCCCATTAGAGGTACGCATACTGTTTTGAGCTGGAAAAAGTCAGATTTGCAAGAACAATCGAATGTAGAGCATGATAGATTTACCCGTTTGAATACAGGCTGAGATTGTTCGTGGTTCATGAGTGATCACGTAATTGATTCCGTTCTTTCCTTGAGTCATGTCGCAAATTATTTTGAACTTTTCATTCGGCGTATGAGATTTTGGTATTGTTTTTCGAATTCGATTGGAAGAAAATCGCTTATACCTTTATTCAGTCTGGATAGATGGCTCTCTAGATTCTCGTCTTCCTTCAATCCTTTACACCATGACTATTCAACGCCCGCGACTACTGCTCATCGATTCATACGATTCTTTTACTTTCAAGTAAACGGTCAAATCCTCCTTTGCTTCTCAATGCTCACACGATCTCAGCTTGGCCGCACTATGTCGCACTGCTATTCCTGATTGTTCAATCCACCTTATTAAAAACGACCAACTCACTATCGAGGATCTCCTTCCCTTGCTGAAAAGCTTTTCTGCCATTATCATCGGTCCCGGCCCTGGCTCACCTGATCTACCTCAAGATGTCGGGGTTGTGAAGGATATTTGGAAGTTATCTGAGTGCGACCTTCTTCCGTCTGTTTGGGCTTCCAGAGCCTAGTCATAGAACATGGAGGTCAACTCAAGCGATTGCAGGTCGTAAAGCATGGGCAAGTTTCGAAGATTATTCACACTGGAAGGGATAACTTCAAGAATTTGAAACAGGTCACGGCTGTGCGCTACCACTCTTACCACGCCGAGCCAGATACGAAGGAAATCGAATCCTTAGCGTGGGCGGACGATGGCGTCGAAAATGGTTCTGTACTCATGGGTGGGAAGCATCAAACCCGTCCGTTTTGGGGTGTGCAATATCATCCAGAATCCGTACTCACTGACGACGGAGGTTTGCATATCTTGCGCAACTTTTGGTCACTGGCGGTTGAATGGTCACAGAAACGAGATAGATGTTTGTCTCCCTTGGACTCGTCTGCAATGAAGATTCTTGGTCCTTCTTGGCCTCACCTCAGGCTGTCATCATTATCATCCTCTCGGTCCACGACCACGGCAACCTCCGTTACCACCTCTGTCGTCCAGTTACCGGGGGTAAATGTTCTTGACATCTGCGAAACGTTAGGTGTAGATGATCACAGATCTCCCTTCATTTTACTAGACTCTGCAGCGAATCCTGGAAGATTCTCCGTCATCGCTTCGCTTCTTTCTACTTCCCTACAAATCCTCTACTCTGTTGGCGACGTTTTTGTCACTTTGAAATGTGGAAAGTCTGTACGTCATGAGTCACTGGCTGGAGAGGATATATGGTCCTGGATATCAGGCTTCATGCCGCTCACCAAAGCCATCGATGGTTATCCTGATGTTCCCTTCTGGGGAGGTCTCATTGGATCTCTCAGTTACGAGCTTGGAGTGCACTCTCTTGATATTCCTCTGCGCCAAAGGCGAAGAGATACAAGTCCGCATCCCGATATCCACCTGGTCTATGTTCAGAGGTGCCTAGTCCTCAACAAGTAACGTTTATATCCAATCATTGCTGTCGGATGACTGGGCATGGATAAACAACATGGCGGATGAGTTGAAGAAGCTTCCTTCCCGTTCATCAATTATAAAGACTCCTCTGAATCTAAAGGTTGCCTCTGCACAAGTCCAGTTGCCAGATCGCCATCAATACATCGCCAAAATCGAAAGTGCACAGGATTTTCTTCGTTCTGGAGATTCGTACGAGCTTTGTCTGACCGCACAAACCCACCTCTTTGTGCCACGTTCCTTGTCCACATGGGAGAGGTACAAACTTCTTCGACAAAGCAATCCTGCTCCATATTCCGCATATCTCAGACTTCACCCTTCAACATTCCTCTCATCTTCACCTGAACGCTTCATCTCCTACTCCCGTTCACCAGATTCTTTGTGCGAACTGAGACCCATCAAAGGCACGATGCGCAAGGCGCCAGGTATCACTCGTGCCTGTGCAGAACAAGCTTTGCGAGGCAGTCAAAAGGAGGTTGCGGAGAATCTTATGATTGTAGATCTGATTCGACATGACTTGCACGGTGTGCTGGGGTTGGATGTGCACGTGAAGCAGTTTTGTGAAATAGAGGAGTACGAGACCGTTTGGCAAATGGTCAGCGTGATTGAGGGTCGTCTTCCTGCTGGTACTCGGAAAGATGATCTCGGCTGGGAGGTCTTGAGACAAAGCTTGCCTCCAGGCGAGTTCCAATCTGGTATGAATGCGCTGAAATAACTAATAGATGAAACCTCACAGGCAGTATGACTGGCGCTCCCAAAAAACGCAGCGTTGAAATTCTTCAAAGTCTAGAAGATGAAGACCGAAGTCTTTACTCTGGGGTCTTCGGATACTGGTGCGTTGGGGGAGGAGGTGATTGGTCTGTTGCCATCAGGAGCTGCTTCAAGCATGAACTGGAATGTCAGGATTCCGAGGTGGAGCACTGGGTCATCGGGGCTGGAGGAGCGATAACTGCGTTATCAGATCCACAAGCGGAGTGGGATGAGATCCTCTTGAAGCTGAAGGGTGTTTTGGGGGCTTTCGGAGCAGCAAACCCCAGGTGTAACGAATGTTAGAAATTTCCTTCATACTTTCAACAAGTTTTTAACTGAATTCAACTTCACAAATCCCCATGGTTACTGAGGCAATGTTGAAGTCACACCCCACTTCGCTGAACTCGTCAACTACACAGGCCTCATTGCATCCGCATATTGCTGTCTTCTTATTAACGCTTTTGTCGGCTTCTAATTCGCTGAAGATGGTACACCATTATCCCTCTGGCTTCTTCGTATAGCCTGCCTGGTTGTCTGGGCCGTCGGCTTCTTTGTTGCTATCGCCACTTTCAAGCAGTTTGCCTCGTTCTCTTACTCAAACCAATTGGCCTATGGATCGTATATCTCATTTGGCCGGTCATTTGCATCGCTGTTTATATTGTTTCTCAACTCATTCTCGTATTCCGGACTTTGGAAGATCGATGGCCGATTGGTGACATTGCATTTGGCGCAGCGTAAGTGGTCAATCTTCGAGATTTCTTGACCGCTCAACCTTTGCTTGCAGGTTTTGGGTCATCGACATGGTCCTTCTTTTCGCTTTCAGTGACACAATATGCAATGCCATCGAACATCACCTCGATGGTCTCTTCTTCCAAGAACTGCAGTTGTAACGCTTGAAGATGAGGTGTGTATTAATTCCCGCTTCCGAGTCAGATCCGGTTTGTTGAACCAGACGTCGTTCTTGAAGGTTCGCCATATATGGGTGAGTAACATGCTCTAGGTTAATAGCCAAAGGATCATCTTACGAGCCCTCCTGCTGAAGCCGCAGCGACTCAATTTCGCAAAATTTATGTTCCTTTGGGTACGAATTTTTCGCATGTCTGAACGTGCTGTCCTATATTTACATCGGCCAGGGCTCAGATCCGTTACTACACTCTTGCACTTTTAGTGTTCGACGTGGCCCAAATACATGTTTTTGCCCTCCCTGGAGTCACGTCGGACAATCTGTCAGTACTAATCGCTCTCGCAATGGCTGTCATTTTCCTAAAGGAATAGGATTTTTTTTACCTAGCTACTTTTAGCTACAATATACGAGGGCATCTTGTTTGGATATGCATTGCACAAGACAATCAAATCCCACGCAGCACGACTGAGAAATGGTGTTCACATACCGTTGCATAAGTACCCTCCTTTTACGTGATAATCTGTTGTACTTCTTCAGGTAAATTAAGTAATTTCGCCTTCTATGAGAATCTTCCTCAGGCTGACCGATATTCAAGCATCACTTGTATTTTGGTTTTCAACAACTTGATGGTAGTGGTAAGTGCTTGCGGGTCATAGTAGGAGTCGTGACTGAGCCTTTTTCCTCATCTTCAGGGTGTAACACATATTCCTTGGTTCAGCTATGGGTAAATGGGACTCTCACCGTTGTATCGTTGTCTTCTATCCACTGACAAGTCGCTAACCAATAGTCCCTTCCATGCGGCAGTTGGAATCCTCACCACTCGTATGATTCTCAACGTCCGCAAAGCTGCAAACAGGACATCTTTCGTTTCTGGTGCAGAACGAGACATACTGGTGATAACGAGAGATCTTCCTTTCCCTGACACAATCCCTGACACAATAGCGAGTTGGATCGTGGCTCAGAATAGTCAGTTTCCCTCCTCGTTTGATTGTTTGGACCACGATGAATTTCCATTGGGAAGCCGTGGTGTCACGAATCATGTTCATGTATAGATTGGGACATTTGGCTGTTGTAGATATTGTGAATAAGAATAATGTAAATATTGTACATTATACATTGGTATAGGTGCTTTGTAATTCAAGGTGCATTTGTCATTTTCTTTTTTACCTCAGCTTTGGCAATATCTTGGTAATACGTGACGCGCTCGTGGGGTTCTCGCCACGGAACGCCTAGAGCTTTGAAGATTTCTACTTCGGTCTCTGATGTTATCAAATTTCCTACAGAAAGATTGAGTCATCACGACCTGGAGAGAAAACCAACGAATATATGTACCGGTGTTCAGTTTGACGGTGCGGTTGCGAGGGTCACGCACCACGCCAGCATACAAGCCCCTTTGATTGAGGGAGTATCCCATTTTGTTCGCCAGAAGTCGCATCGAACGATTAAACTGAATAAGACAAGAATATCATGTTTGAGCACATTTATATGGGAGGACGAAGGAAACTTACCATATCATCACCCTGAAGAGCAGTTAGTAAAGCTTGAAATGGAAAATTATTAATGACGGACTGTATAGTACAAAAGGGCTCCGCCTTTAGAACTCCATGGAACGGTGAGGCAATCGATGCATCGACGCCGTGTACCTGGAACATTAGGAAGGCGGCAAAGACCATGATATACAGCTTCGAGTGGTTTAGAATAATCAGGGGGCATAGAGTGATCAAAATGTCAATATCACCACAGTCGGCCTTTCCTCTAAGGATAAGGTGAAACCCAGATCAGAGCTTTTCAAAGTAAAGGTTTTAATACCTTCGGTAACTGCCCATGATCTCCACAACTAGTTTAGGGTCGATGCGGAGAGCTTCAGTATGTGTGAATATGAATATAAAAAAGGCCGGTGACAATTTCATATGCACCGATGGGTTTGATCAACTCGAAAATCGCCTTGGCTTCTTCACGAGGCATACGGGAATTCAAGTCTAAAAACACTCGGTCAGTTGAAGGACATGCTTTTTAGAATGTATTGCATTTACCGTCGTAAAACTTGATGCCGATCTTTTGACCCTCGTTCAATGTGACATCTCCTAAGCCATTGCATAGGTCCTCTATTGTTCGGCAACCCCTCGCATACCACATCGTTGCAGTTTGGATACTTGGACAACAATATGATGGGTCAAGGCTGGTCAAGGATCATGAGTTGGGGATGAATGACGTACCGACACCGTAAATTTTTGTGAAGATTGAGACGACCTTGACGGGCCGTCTTCTGTTCTTTGATATGCTATCCTTCGGAGGTCGCCAGTTTCAATGATTTCCATGATCTAAAGCCGTCTAGTCATGGACGGAGGAGCGCTACTCCAATACACACCTTTTGAGCAGTCTTCTTGCCAATGCCTGGAATTTTTTGGGCGTCTTCTAACGACTTGATCCGTGTGGGATGTGCTCGAAGTGCTCGAATGCCTAGCCATATCTATAAGACAGTACTGCTTGATATGACTTACTCTTACTATAGCTGTATACTCTCCAATGGTCATCTTCAGTAGGTTTGACTTTGTGGAGTTCTTGAAGTTCCTCAAGCTACATAGGGAAAGGTCAACGAACAGGTCAAACAGTCCCAGTGATGACGGCCAGACCTTTCTTATAATGTCTTCGTTTAGGCAAGCCTTTGAGTTCTGATTGGGCTGTTTGCAAAGCCTGCGTACTAAGGCGTACTATTGGCCATTATGATGGTTTACAAGTACTGGAATGGTATCACTGTACATTTTACACACACGTTCACTTGTCCATCATTTTCCTCATTAGGACATAATTTCCAGCGCGAGGATCTCGAATTTTCTGTCGGCTCCAAAGCAGCTGTCTGGGAGGTCAAGAATCCACTTCTATCAGGATCCGCTGGTTACCCTGGCGGTTCTTCTTGGGGAAAATACTCAGAGGAAGACGTTAGAAGTCTTCAAGTAACTACGGTGGTTATGCGCCTCCACCTAGTTTTGGTAACAACAAAACGGCATCCTTAGTCAGTGGTGTTAGTGGAGCGCAGCTCTACAATCGAAAAAGCTATGGTGCTGGTGGCAGAGGATACCCACCCGCGGGCTGATACTGATACCGTTCTCTTGATTTCTCTTCATACCGCGATTAACACTTGACCATGGACACTAATATATAGTAACAATTCTTATTCACAATACATCCGCAATCACCGGGTGAATGTCAGAAAGATTAGGCATATCAAGAGCACATTGCAGGTATAGCATTAGTAGAATATATCCATCGCATAGAAGCATCCCGCTATCGTACAAGACAATCCCAAATGAAGGTAAATAACTGAGAATGATATGTCCATCACTACATGTAATTTGTTAACTTGGGCTTTGATAACCAGAGAGCAGAGAGCCCACCCATCCCAGAGGAGCCTGTCGTACTAGGGTCGGATTCGGACCAAAGAGTCATAAAGGTCACTGCATCGAAGAACAAATTGGAATTGGTGCAGATGAACGTTCAATAAAGAGACATACTGCCGTCCCTCTCATCGTTGTCTTCGCGTGATCAGCATACAATCCTTGAGTCCTGATTTCGTGGAGGTGTAGCATCAGTCTTGACATTATGGTAACGACAAGAGCATTGGAGTTGAAGAGGCTAGCAGGTCCGTTACCTGTAACACGCCGGAAATCTCGATGTGATGATAGCAATACTTCCAGTAAGACTTGCACGTACTATGGCTATGACAATGCCTATGAGTATGAGGCTCGATAAGAATATCAACAGACGCTTATTGCACCCATAAATTATATATTCGGAGTGTAAGAAAAGCTTGATGAGAGATATCAGCTCACTACCAATGCAGGTACGCAATGAAACTGAGCGGCTATCATCAGGCCCACAAGAGCATGGAAGAGCTCCTGAATTATGTTCCAAGCGGTACAACTAGGACAAAGATCAGTATGTTCCAAGCCGCAGTAGCACTATTGAAAATCAGTCGACGTACTCCTGTTAAGTAGTTCAATATCTCGTTCAGGAAAATCTGAGATCTGCACTGACCATTGAAAAGAAGATGGAAAGGATGATTAAAATATTCCCTATCAATGAAAAATATCGATTGAGGAAGAACAGATAGCTGCTCAAGGTGTTGGATCGTGTCCACATTAATCGTACTTCGGTCTCTGCAGACAATACGTTTATGTAAGATGTCTAGGACATATTCTTAAGATAAGCACGTACCGAAGGTGAGAAGATGGTCATAGCAAAGAAAGGCTTTCTCAAAGATCAGCGGATGGTAACCCAACCCCAAGTATTCAGCTCACTGAAAGCAATTAAGTGAAGGTATATGTCTGTTTGACTGGACAGGTATGAGTTGGAGATATCTGGATGATGCCGGCAAGCGACTCACAATCTCGTCTCAATGTTGTCCAGCGGAGGAAGCAGGATGTGGAAAAGAGAGGGTAGTAAAAGCTGCGGTTAAAGATTGAGTTTGTAGGAGCACTGTGGTGGATATAGCTGCCGAACGTTGGGCACGAAGAACAGAATTGAAGGTCAAGGATAGGAAATTTCAGCTTCATGTCACATGATTGCAAAATAACGCCGAGGCACCCCTACATACAGTCACCTCATGTATATATAGTATCCATGATCATTTCCATGTATGATACGACATGATTCAAAATCTACTCCTTGAGGTGGTGAAGAATTTTGTCAACATTACGAAAGGTATCAGATTGGAAGTACCTACTTGCGATAAGTTCACCGCAATTGATATCCCCCCTGTAAGGTCCCATCGTGCTGCATGTCCAAGCACGCATTGCCAGTTCATGATTGTAAGATCTCCCGAAAAGGACTTTGCAATTGTTTTTGCTTCAAAACCGCCAGACCACCAACTTTTGAATGGGTCGTGCCAAGATTTGCGCTCTGGACGATAATCTAGATTCTGCCGGATTGCACACTGGATCGGGCCATCTTCTCGTTTGAAAATGTATTTGATTTGCCCCACCTTCCATTCCGTTTCTCGGTCCAAGCGAAAACAGACATAACTATTACCTGGGCCTGGTACTCCCATAACTGTGAAGGATCGGGACTGGGTTTCTATGCGTGTGTAGCATTTGACATGCTGATGGTCATCTATAGACAGCTTTTGAGCAAGGTCGTGAGGTAGTTTTTGGGTCCTTGAGACTGGTGTGAGCCTCGGTAAGCCATATTCATTCCGAGTAGAGAAGTGATAAGCTTTGTTCAATATATCGTGGCATTGCGTCAAAAGTGGTGAACAGTCCAAGCGCATAAGCCACCGATGTGCTCCCACTCCCTTTCCGTAAGTATGAAGAAGAGTGATTTCGAATTGACCTATTTGGAGTTAGCAAAAACTCTGTAGATGGACTGAGTACCCACCTGGTTTATGATTTGTTAAGGTTTTCTGAAACCTCCCAATGAGACGCTCTCCAGAGAAGCACCAGAAATTTTGCACAGTGCTGAAGAGGCGCATGAAATCGTAAACATGAAACCCAATGTGGTGTGATGGCACGCCAAACCCCGGGAAAACCCTCTTCAATCCTTCAATATGAGCTTTATAATGCTGAAGGAATAACTCTCGTCGTTGCAGGGGCATTGTCTGTTTTGCCATTAGAATCGACGCACATGTCAAATGCATGGCAGTGTTGAGAACGTCTTCCATTTCAGTGAAGTCATTGGCTCGGAGAGGTGAATCTTTTGTCCACAAACTCAAGAGTGCCAGCGGCAGGTAAAGGCTGCTCAGTAAGCGCCAGTTATCTGCTTTGAGTGTCCCTCCAGATTTCAGACAACAATCAAATGGAGGCTTCGAGATCCAAGAGGGAACAACCACATCACGGATGCACCTATGAACCTGGGCAAGTACATTGCCACTGCAGATCACTGGCCAAGTTAGAGGTGCGACTGGCTTGTCAAGACGCTGAGGAACCTTTATCAGTATGGGATGGTAGTGGGTCAGTTTAAGCACGCACCCAGTGGACGAGTTGTTCGATTAGCATTGTCTTTGTGGTGCTTCCAGATGCAGGCTTGATGGGAATCCGGTTTATGTCTAAGCATACATATTTAAGGGCGTCTAGAGTTGCGGTTTCCAGGTTCTTCTCTAGTTTTTCCTGATTACCCAGAGGTTGGCGTAGGAAACGATGAACATGGCCAACGCGAATGGCAGACTGATAAGTCATCTCACTAGCTAACTCCTTCATAGCAGCTTCACAGTCTTGAGCTGCAAGCTGGCTGTATTGAACATTTCCACTGGATCCAAAAGTCAAGGCAGGGGCGGCCCATGGAGCTATCGGGTCGGAACGCACCTTCAAAGTAAAGTGTGGCCAGACGAAACTCCCAGTGTCATAGATGTCATTGGTGCGCTTAGGAGTCATTTGAGTCATAGTTTGGACAGATTACAGCTATTCGACTCACCCAAGATAGAAGTGACTCCGCCATTGCTTTCCTAGGCACTAGCTTACTGGATATCTTCGTGTCTTGGATATTATCCCGGCTGGGCGTGATCCAGAGGTCATTGCAAATATAAAACAGGGAGTGCCAGCGAAGATCATTCAGCTGCTTGAGTAGCTTCGTGATGTCTGAACTTCTTGAAGGTCGACTTTGTGAAAGAAGTTGATGTCCTTTGACAACATCTCCTAAAGCCCTAATATCGTTCTCCATGGTGGGTATCAGCCAATCATAGATACGCGACTCCCTGACTTGCTTTTCATTGATGGTCAAATTATCCCACTCCAGGTGAGTAAGAAATTCCTGGGCAGTGCGGGACTGGGTCATCTCCTTTGGATTGGGACATGGAGGAGGTGAAAATTCATGAAGGAAGGCAACGTCCGATGTATGAGGTGGTGATGTAGTAGGACTGAGGGTTGTTAAGCCTAGTGCGTTCCGGATGAAGAGATGGATAATGCGATGGTAGAAGGCATGCATGGGGTCCGCAATAATCTGTATGGAGAATTTGAAATACGGTAGAATTTCCAGCGCAGTACATCTCGTGCCATAGTAATGCTCAATGGTTTCTCAGTCTCTCATTGTTTGAGCCTCTCTCCATTTCTGCATTCCCTCCCGCAAAAAACCATCATCGACACAAAGCCAGTTCTCGAAGTCCGTTCGTAAGATGCCTTCCTGGTGGAAGTTATTGCAGGTAAAACAGTTGTGGTGTGAATTTACATCCAAGAGTCCAGCATGTGGTCGTGCCGCCTTCAGATCCGAGCATGAACCTGCAAGCATGCAACGAAAAGTAGTTGGTTCTCCAGGGAGACCCAGAGTATCAGATGAGAGGCTTCCGAGACATCTAATGCCACGTGTGTAAGCTTTCTCTAGATCTAAAATCAACGGTTCCAATAAATGGGCTAGTTGAGCGTCAGGGGATGATGGCTCCTTGGGACCCTGCCAAAAACCAGGGATATATACATTGCTTATATTGTCACGGAGGTGGAAGGGTAGATTGAGACATTTCAACGAAGCAATTCCAGTGGATCTATGTTTTCCTCTCCCTGTTGTTCCTTCTGAGCTGAAGAAATCAACATGGAGAAGAAAGAAGAAACGACCTTCATCACCCCCATCTACAAAAAGTTTTCCATCTGGACCGAGCAAGATCTGATAGATGTCACCATCCCAGGTGGACATTTTATCTGCTGGGGGTGCAGATCTGTTGCAAACTTCATCACAGAAGCTCTTGGCGTATTGTTGGACACCAGGTTGTGCAACAAATTGAGAAAACCACTGAGGGAATGGGTAATACTCGTACCCCTTTAGTGGTTTCCCCAGTCTGTTTAAGAGTGGCGTATTACATAGAGAATCTGGCGGAGATCGGTTTGTGCAGATATCTGGATAATTCGCGATTTCAGGTGTTGAAGAATGCTGTGGTTCATAGAGAAAATTGCAAGTTGGGCAAACGGCATAGGTAGTGGTCTCTATCCTGAGATTGAATCGATTTTCCACCGTTTCAACCTGGGAGGGAATAGCCTCAAGAGCGCGCTGTTGTAGAAGAGTGGCCTCGCCCCCGAGAGCAGCCACAGCTGAGCCATACAGACGCATAACTTGCAATGTAGCATTAGTGCTGAGCTCACTTGCACCAGAGAATATCCGTTGCGATAGTACAAGACTATAAGCCATCAGAGTCGGTATAAGGTAAGTTTTATTTGGGTCGACAAATGCTGATGCTGTAAAGCCGAACATCATTATACACATTACAATCAAAATCTTCTTGCTCACCATTATTGATTTGGATTGGAGAGTCATCGGGGTAGAGAGAACGCCAATTCTTCAAAGAAGATTCAAGTTTTTGTACCATTGCCGCAGCATCTTCTAAGATCACTGTTGCCTCTGATCGGGTAATACATTGTGCCTCTTCCTTGTCTGCCAAGACTCTTGCTTCAACTGAACACAATGTCGAGTGAATTTGAAGGTGAGTTTCCGAAATTGAGATGTTTTTTAAGAGTAGAATACATTCTTCAAGGTCTTTTTTCAGCTTGGTGGCTCTGAAACATGCTTGAAGGCCCTCGTGTTTCATGAATTTAGGGACAATGAGTCTACTGGGACCCTCTTTATTGCTATACTCAGATGATACATGGTCGACCTGAGAATCAAAATTAGTGTCATTTCATGGCCTCAAGACAGTGAGATATAACTACCAGATCATCAATGACTCCACGGGTGAACCGGGACCAATCTGTTCCTCCTGATATTGAATCGGAAGTATGGAAATCATCTCTGTCCACTAGCATGCTGTCTATGTTGGGGTCAACAGATGTGGACGAGGAAGGTAAACCAGACACAGTGCGAGTGGGAGGTCGGACTATAGATAGACCAACGTCTTCATGTAGAAATGTTTGGGCTTCAATGAGAGAGGATTGAGTAGATGTTTCAGAGGACGACAAGGATTGATATTCATGCTGAAGGAGCTCCAAGTGTGTTCGCTTGCGTTTTCCCTTGGAATACATCGTTCAACTCAAGTTCACTTCAAGCACTGCCTTAGCATGAGCTACTCACCGGGGCGGCTGTTGACCGGAGACCGGCTAATTCTACCCGGATGGCAGGATGTTCGAAGCAGGCAGCAAATCAGCTTCAACAATGCAGTTCTCTGCCGATCAACACGAGCTTCAAGATCGTATATAAGTATGTGGTGCTGCTCAATTGTCCAACGATGAGTCTAGCAAAGGATGCATTTAACCCCCCCCCTCTTTGTCCTGTTACTCTCGTCAACAACCGGTGCATTTTATTAATATCCTCTCCACTATGACCCATATAGCTGACTCCAACAAACAGAGACCTTCTGAGTCATACCAATCCAAATGGCCAATTCCCAAAGTAATAATCAGAGCAGGAGCAGGGTCGTACCAAATGAATATCGAGAATCTTACATTCGAATTTGCAGACATCGGTTCTTATCACGCAACCAGAGTGTTCGAATCATGTGTTCGAATCATTAGGAGATATTGAAAGCCTTCCGCCTCAGAAAGAGCCTTCGCCATCACCGGTCACACAGGAGCCTATAGAAGCCTATGCCTTGGATCCAGCTCCTCACTGAACCCATAATGGTTCCTTTGTATCACTCTAGAAGGTTTGCAAAGGCATGTAGAGATAGTGATCTCCAAGCGAAGAGGCAAACTCTTCAGGAGGATCGTAAGCCAACAAGGCTTTTGCTTTAGGCACTGGATCATACATGAACAAGTTGAGTTGAGCGACATATGTACTTAACTCAAGAGTAATCCAGCTGTGGTGAATCTGTCAGTTTTGTCGATGATACAGCCAGGGATATGGACGTAGATCCAGGTACTCAGAACAAGTTAAATTATGAGGTGAATCATCAATAACATCTTCATAACGCTTGTTGATGATAAGATCTCTGAGCATCACTGTGCCAACCAGAAGACATAGATGTCATGACGCAACATTTGCAAGGGTAGACTCTAATAAATCCCACCTCCTATTCCTGAAGTTCCTGAGGACCAGAAGTTCGACGGTGGTGTCTGAATAAGTTGGGCACCAGTCAAACGAAAAATAACAAATGCCCTAAGAGCACAGGGACTTACTGGCTATATCGACGACTGCATAAAAAAACCAACACCAAATCCATCGACAACGATACTCCCTGATACCGTAAAGCCCATTGAACCAGTTCTTCCTACCCCTGTATACTCCACGACACCATCCCTCGAGGAATGGACGTTCCAAAACAATCGCACCAAAGGGGTAGTTGAGGCATATGTCGACGACCTAACCTTGCTCATCCCAAACGCAGATTCGTTAACAGCCTACCAATTGATGAATACATTCGAGTCAGAATATGCCGCAAAAGATGAGACAAGGAAAGCGCTCACTGAAAGAAGGTTGAGGTCATATACTTTCAAAGGTGAAGAGTCAATTGAAAGCTTCTTCAAAGCCCTACGCGTCCTCCGAAAGGAAGCGGTCAAAGCTGGAAATGAATTAGACGACTCTGCCTTCTGCCAAATCATCTTAGCTGCATTCCCATCCCAAGACTTCGACACAATAATACAGAGCGTAGCGTCATTACCCCAAAACAAGACGTCGGCGGCAGTTATCCAACATATTACTTTCTCTTATTCAAGAGTCGAAGAACGGGATACAGTAAAATCAATCAGGGGGGATCAAATTCAGTTGCAGGCGCATCTCACGTCAAAATTCGAGGAGTTGGAAAGGAAATTAGGAGCACAACTTGCATTGAAGGGACATAAAAACAACAAAGAGTGTAGTAATTGTGGGAGAAAAGGTCATGTCAAAGAGGACTGTTTCAGAGAAGGAGGAGGGAAAGAAGGTCAATTCCCGTCGTGGTGGAGAGGAAGAAAAGAACTTACCCCTCCATCTACTGCAAACACAGTGGCCGCGACTAATATCCCTCAACACTACGCCATGATGTCGACGCTACAAAAAAATCCAGGAGGAGCTATATATGCAGATTCGGCAGCCTCCAACCACTTCTTTCGAAATCAATCTGACTTCAAAACATATGAACCCTACAAGTCGTCAGGCCAATCCTCTGAGGAGAATACATCTTTCGAGATAGTAGGGAGAGGGAAAGCTCAGAAAATACTATTCGAAGGAGATAAACAAATAACGCTCACCTTCGAGAATGCCCTCCACGCACCAAATATCACATCAGACTTGATATCTGTCAGAAGATCGGACTAGTTAGGTTATCAAGTCATGTTCGGAAATGGTCAGGCAAGATTCTTTACTCCTAAAGGCGTTCACTTCCTGACTTGATATGGAACAGGAAGGTTACACCGCATCCTAGTGAAACAAAATGATTCAACTGCAACTGCGGTAGCCGCACTGGCACGATCTCTGAATAAACCAACAGACGTCGAGACCTGGCATAGGAGACTGGGACACGCAGCAATATCGAGGATAGACACCTTGCGGAGAAAAAACCTAGTCAATGGTCTCAATATCACAGATCTGATGGAAACAGGAAAGTGCGTAGACTGCCTGATAGGGAAAGCAACACGAAGACCCTTTGATGTGTCCGTTAATCACGAGTCGAAGATACTAGAGAGAGTACATACCAATCTTACAGGTCCTATGAGAACCCCGGCACTTGGTGGTTTCGTATACATGATCATAATCAACGGGAAGTCCACATTCACAAAGGACTACTATTTGAAGAACAAGGATGCGGAAACGACAGTTGGTGTTATTGAGGAATATAGGATTATGGCTGAAAAAATCACCGGGAAACGCCTATTGAGCGTACGGATCGATGGAGGCGGTGAATTCGATAATCACCTTTGGAAAGAATGGGCGAGGAAACACCGAGTAAAACTAGAGAGAATCCCTGCATATTCGTCAGCAGTGAATGGAGTAGCAGAGCGTAAGCATCGCACCATCTTTGACAAAGTTTGAACTCTATTAAACGACTCTGGCCTCCCCGCTTCCCTGTGCTTACATACTGCCGCATACGCAGCTTACACCGAAAACTTGCTCCCTTCATCGCGGACTCACGACAAGATCCCAGCAGAGTTATGGACCAGAAAACAACAGGATATCGCCCACCTCAGACCGTTCAGATGCAGAGGCTGGACAACAATTGTAAATGGAAAACTGGGGAAAACTGATGTTAGGGCAGAAGAGGGTCGCATGGTTGGGTACGTCGAATGGGGTACGTACCTCCTGTACACGAAATAGAGGGAGATTATTGAGAGTATAGATGTGGAATTCAAGGAAGGGAGAGGAAACAGGACCTTGGAGCCGAATAGAGGGGAGGAATACAATGAAGATGAACTTCCATTTGACGCCAAAACCCGAGATCTACCTGTAGATTCTTCCGATGAGCTTCCAGCCACGGGAGTCGGGACCATCCCAAATACTTCCGATATCTACCACCCTGTGCATCAACCTTCCTCGGAACAGAATTCAGCTGTGCCACTTACTCCCATAAACTCCCTCCGAGCCTAATGAAAATTGCCTCAAAGCTGATCAACAAGAGGAAGAGGCCAGGAAGGCTGGTGAAAAATGGGCTGCGATCTCCACCCACACAGCAAACTTGGCCAAGATAGATGGCAGCAAACCACTTCAAGAAAATTAGTCAAAGGTGGGTAAAAGGATGGATCGGCATACTGGGTAAGCAACGTAGATACATGTAAAATAGCATGTTAATCTCCTTCCTGCCGACGGTGGTGTATTTACTTTGGATGAGAAGGATCATTATAATGGTCATGATGATAGCGGCGATGTGGACGAAACATGTTGCTGCAAACAAGAAGTTAGCTTGACACGAACAAGCAAAAGAATATGATATTTGTACAAACAAGGCTGGAAAATCAGCGTGCCTCCAACGTCGACATTCCTGCTGTAGCAAGTTGGCTCAACACCTTGGTCTGTTCCAACAAGAGGACATATCACCAGCACCGCTGTTTCGCATAAAGAGTTGAATGAACCGAACTTGATTCCCATTCCTCAAGTCGCCAAGAATAGGAAGAGGAAGAGATGGTGAATTAATGAGGTAGAGAGTGTTCAAGAGAAAGGAGTTTGGGCGAGACAGAGCTCAATACAAGTTTTGTCAGAGAGACAGAAGGTAGCCGTCGTCGATGGTGATACTGAACGGTGAATGATGGAATGTCACAGGTGTGACAGTACAGTTTCCCAAAAGCCTTGAAGCCTCTGGAAACAGCTGGCAAGCCCATTAAATTAGCTCAGGCTGGGTTCACCGAAAGTCCTTCAAACCTCACATTACTGCACAAACCTGGAAAGCGAACTTACTCAATATCAACATGGTGGCAGAGAAAGCTCGCCGAGACTCGATTCTACTATGACTACTATCTGTGATTTCTTCAGAATTATGTACTGCCACTAAAGCAAAGGCATGATTACATTTTAAGGAATGGGCATTCAACCTGCGTACCGAGTCGTACTAATGCGACCCCCCGCTCAATTGTTTCCTCCTCCTCTAAATTTACGATATCCACGCCATGCAATTTTACACTAGTACTACTAAGGAACCTTCACCACTTCTTGGCCACTAATCGACTGAGCCAGTGAAGAGGTGCTCTACCGCGCGTATCAACCATCAACGATTTCAAATGCGATTTGAAAATTTTTAGGAAGGTAAACGCACCACGGTGACTTAGCTTTTTCCTTGTGTGGTAAACTCTCCCCGGGAATCCGTACGTATGTGGGTGTCAAAATAATATAGGATGGACGGTCAAAGTGAACGGAAATGAAAAAAAAAGGCCTGAGGGTAGAGTCCGACATAGTTACCCGGCTAAAAACCTTCCCGAAGCCCAAAGTTCTATGTATCCAATGAAGGCTCAGCATCGCCAACTATTTTGCATTATAATAAGCAAAGAATCATTATAACTATGATTGAATACCTTCCTCCACTTTACATGGTCAACGCGTTCCTGACTCGAACTTGTACTTTTATGGATGATGAAAATATGCACACCCCTGAGCATCCTGATACCGTTGGGATAATAGTCTCAGCCGACTTGACCCTCTGAGATTGTACTAGCTTCCTCTAAACACTTACTGTGGAACCTAACTGTCAGGATTCCCCGTCCATTTCCTTCCAACGTCACTCAGATCTCAGACTGAGGCCGCGGCGTTCCGTGTGTTTCAATCTCTCATTTACATATATCGTTCCCCTTATACAACCCCTAGGTCACTCTAGTATCACATAAATAATGAGACTGATGATGTAAATGAGAGATTGAAACATACGGAATGTCTCAGTCTAAGATCTGAGTGACATTGGAAGGAAATGGACGGGGAATCAGGGGGAATCCTGACACTAACCATTGGCAATATCCTCGCTGATAGCAGGGTCGTAGTCATAACATGTATTGAAGGAACATGCAAGGACGGATCTTACCCTACTGCTTCATCCCTTTCTGATAGGTTTTTCCAGGTCAGGATCAGGTACATTACTTGACATGTACAGCCCGCAATCTTGCATGGCGAACTTGCTGCATATGTGTCGGACCGATCCGCTAGACCTAAAGTCTTGTTTTCTTGTCTTCGTTCTTTCACGTTTTTCAAGTCTGAGGACATCAAACTTGAGAAAAGGATTCATTTTTCTTCACATTCCATCTCTTTTGATCAATTCTCTTTCTCATCTCAAATATTGCTATATGGGTTCCCGAGATACTAAACGCAAAATCAAATCTCCCAGAGCTGCCCGTCGGCGAGTGGTAATTAATGAATCTCATACTATGGTCCTTCGTAAAAGGAACAGGTCCCCCATTCCTCAGGTGCAAGTGCCATCCCTGGACTCTGTATGTGGATCAGACCTATCACTAAGCAGTCCCCTTACTTCCAGTTCTCAGACAGAAGCAAATTTCGAGCTTGGGGCGGCCACCGCAGATTTGACTTCTAATCTAACTGCTCGAACGAACCATACACAAGCCAGTGCTTTATTGACCAACAAGCCTCTGATTGAAGAGAGCTTGATGCCTACTAGTTCTCTCAACACTGATTTTCTCACTGGTTCGATTGGCAGCAAGGCTTCCACCTCTACGATGCACCACTACTGGGATGCTTCGAACTTATATCCCTTGGATCAAGAAGCCTTCACTGGGCTTGAACCATTGGTTCAAACGAGCCACACTCAGAATGGTGCTTCGACTTTGGGCTCTTTCATTGGAGCGAGCACCGTGCCTTTCAGATCTTTCACTCCTGATCCTCTCACTGGAATGAATCGCAGTAGGGCCTCCACTCCTGTGATCCAGCAAGGTGTAGCACACATATTCCAGCTCGAAGTTGATCAGTACGAAACTGAATGGAATACTGTCATTGCTGAGCAAGTGAAAACACTCAACCTGCTCAAGGAGAAGGAGGCGTTAGGACAGAAACAATATGCTGTGAGTATTTCATGCCCCTCCTGATGACCTGAGCGCTCAATGCATTCCCACCGTTGTGTTACAGTCTTCAGAGAAGGAGACTGGAGATTATCTGGCCGTGCGCAAAAGGAACTATCAATGCCCTATTTGCTTAGATCTAGCTTGGAATAACCATGTGTAAGCTACTCTTTTCACGTCTGTATGATTATGCTCACTTGGCTTCTAGTCTTGGATGTGGCCATTCTTTCTGTGTGAGGTGTCTCAATCGATATAAAGCTGAGCATCAGCAAATGCTCGAGGAGAAACCTGAAGCCACAGAAGTCCTCTTTCGTTGCCCCACTTGCCATTCCTCTATCTGTGCCAAACCGGTACACTCTGTCACTATAGAGGCTGGCGTAAAGGCTGTAGCAGCTGAGTCTTCAGTAGCAGTACCATCAACCGAACCACTTCAATGGTTTTTGCAAACTAAAGTAGGCTGAGTTGCAACCTATACTGTATAATTACGACCAAAAGTTTGCGTTACCATAACACGTACCCACAAACTTTGGCGCTTTAAAATTGTAACGCAATATATATATATATACGGACTTTATATCTAGCGTAACGCTTTGGTGCAGCTCAGTGCTAAAGAGATTTTGTATGGTGAAATCCAAAAGAAAATTAAGCGCTGCGCGCCATGAACTTTTGATTCACCCCGTGACACATCACATAGCCCCATGAGCTCATGTGTTTGCAGCGTGACGCGTAACACCCCGGGAACTTTTGGTCGTAATTATACAGTAAGTATATGAACTTTCATGAAGAACTATCAGACATGTCTTCCAGATTCCAGAAAGCAAACTAAGTATCTGAATGAACACAATGATCCTGGTGAAAGTAACATCCTATGATAAGGCACCTTAGTCATCTTATCTTTGATCATCCATACAAAATTTTTTCGTTGTTTTCTTTCAATTTCTCATGTTGCAAAGTTGGTATGTCCCTCAGGTTTCCAATCCTTGAGTGTAGAATTATGTCTATTTGTTTGGATAGGCTCAATGTCTACAACTCGATCATGCTCAACTCGACTTCATACGGAAGTCTTTCAACACACCTACTTCATACACCTCGTGGCTAGCCTCAACTATTCATCAATTGCTCCAGCCTCATGGTTAAGCATAAGTACCTTCAGGTTTATTTTGACTCTCACCCCCTCACCTTTGTCTTCTCCGGAGTGACAGTGGTCATTTCAGCATACTTTCTATGGCCCCAGAACGCCCTCGTGGAGCTTCCCGTCGTCGAACCAACCAACAAAAGTATCCGCCTAGGCCTAGTCCTACTATGACCTTACGTAGTGCAGCAAACAAGTCCCAGGACGTTAATGCAACTTCTAAACCTACCACAGCGATCAGCATTCCTACTCCTGTCACTACTGCCACAGCGACGGGAGAATCCAATCTCTCGCCAGTTTCTCTCAGTTCAGGCGACTTGCTCAGCGATGATCTCCTGCTCGACGCACATACACTTTCGGATCTAGCACCTCGAGCTGCTGTGGTCACATCAGAAGGCTCCAGCTCTTTATTGGAGGCTCACCCTTCAATCGATGTGCCCAATCCTACACCTCACACCACCACCACCAATACATATATGCATGATCTTCCATCAAAGCCGCTCATTCCAGTTGAGCTTCCGGCCACAGATCCTTCCATCAAGAGATTGGAAACTTTCTTTGCATCGACCATGCAGCTGTTTGATAAACAGGAAGCCTCAATCAATACCACAAATGAGTATATTGAATTAGTGACACAGCTATGTATTGTGAGTCTTCATCAACTATTCCCAATCAATGTTTGCAATTGTTGTCTAATCTCATCGTCTCTTAGGATTACAAAGAAATACTAGACTCGAAGCAATTCATAGAAAGGATGGACCATAGTTGTTGGTCTTGCAATAAACTTGCGTGGAATCCTCATGTGTACGCCTTTTATCTTTCTGCGTGGTTGAATCCTAACTCCTCACTGTAGTTTGAGATGTGGGCACGTCATTTGCGCACAATGCATCACCAATGCTCGTCGTCTCGAGATTGAGACGGGAAAGACATGTCAATGCCCAACGTGCAGGCTTCCTGTCCGGCATAAGCCGATCCCATCTATCGTTATTCAGGCTACAATTGAAAGGTTAGCCTTCAAGCTAGATGTTCCACCACCCACTCAACATATCCTTGAATGGCCTGACCTTTGATATCCGATGGAGCTTTATTGCTTATTGCCAGTAATGGTGGGGCAGCAATGTATAACACAATTGTTTCTGTTGTTGTTTGCGTCAATAAATGTTCTTATTTTCCTTTCAACTAAAAGTAAAGAATGCATGAAAAATGGATTGCATCTGAGCATAATACAGTTAGTAGCTGTTCAAGAAGGCCTTTGTTTGGCTTCGAAGGGAACGCAGTAATCGTGTAGATGTTGGAGATACGGCCATCGGTAGATACGGGCGTCGGTGTGTGTATCAGCAAAGCGCCCTAGTCGGCTCAATGTTATTCACTTATCTGTTATGTACATTTATCACGGAGGTCATCTCCACGGAACTATTTTCTGTTGCTTATATTCAGTGGGCGCTCTGTTATTATCCCCCAGAGTTTATCTTTTGCTCTGGGGTGAGTTTCGTTTATTTATTGATATGTCTACTATATACTGATAGTTCCATAGCGTATACTAACGACGTACATCGTTAGGTACTTACTCAATAGAGAGTCTATCTTTTGCTCTGGGCATGTACTAACCATGTACTAACGACGTACATCGTTAGGTCTAACAGTAGAACCATGTAATAGTCGAGTATGTGGTTGCCATAAGTCGATCTCTGCCCTTTCCAGGTGCTAACTATCCAAATTATCAATATTACATGTGTGAGTTGGGCAGAAACAATCAACGACGCGAAACGCGTCGACACGCGCTTTACATAAGATTTATCAGGTCAGGAACTCGGCCCAAGTTGTCGGAGTTCAAAAAATCTCAGCACAACGGTTCCTCGAACCTTGGTACCAGGCTAGCTCAAGCCTAAATTACGTATGAAGGCCACAGTTGTCCTTTCTCCTCACTCTTCCATGTTCATCACAGAACGCTGTCATGAATCAAAAGCACTCTCCTGTCAAACCACATGCAATGGTTGGTCTCAATGTCTTGTTCGCAACATCTGCTTATATATCAGCTGGTCATCAGAAACTGAAAGTAGTGGCTCAGGAGTCGTCTGCTGTCCAGTCAATGGTATCCGAACTTGAACAATGTATAATCACACTTCAGAATGAAGTGATGCTTAGAGATGTAGCTTGGCTGAAGGCGCAGGATGACTTGAAGAACAAACATCAGGAATTGGACAAGACTGTTGCAGAGACTTTGGTAATGCTTCATTCCGCTCTCGCATGCTGCCGCTTTCTCAACTGCTCAGGACTGGGTTCCTCGCGCCATCATAGATGCTCAAAGAAAACACGATTACACTTACCGCTTGCTCTGTCAGACCAGCACTCAACTCATGTCTTATCAGCGGCAACTGAAGATTCCAATATCACCAAGTTTTGTGGAAGAGATGAAAGAATACTCTCCAAAGAAGGCAATCAAGGTCCAAGCTGAAGCTGGCGATGTTAGTGCTCTACTTCATGAGGAGTTGGTAGATTCCAAGGTGAAAATTCACCTTGTGCCTGAATTGTATTCATTAATGCTTTCCATCCAGCGAGCTTATGAACAGGAGGTTGCCAGACTTAATGAAAGAGTGGCTTATTTGGAAGCCAGGCTCGCAGATGCAGATCAAGGTGAACGTGCTCAACTCAAAACAGGGTCGGTGAGTAGATTGCCATTGTCTCAAGCAATCGCTGACTATGATCACTAAGGGAAGCAAAAGCGACAAGAGCAAAAGAAAATATCTGGAAGACAAACATGCTCAATTCGATTCAGGTTCAGTGAGGAACGCCTTCTGCATGATTTTGACAAGAATTGACAAATGTTGCAATCCCTATAGATATCAGTATTGGGAAGCATGTCTTTACGGTCACCTGCAATGATAGAAAAGGCATATCCTGTGTGTTCTGTCTTTGATCTTCGCCCAACTCAATCACTGAATTCATTATCAGCACCTCAAACGAGGAGAGAGCAGCGACGTTCGCCCTGCCACACCTGTAGATGACGTTTGTGGTGACGAATGGTTGTATTGGTGTCACGCTGATTAGGCCTTTTAGAATCAACCTCATGTCCCCGATTTTTCATCCTACCGTCTTACTTTTCCCCCAGAAGCATTGGCTGTCAAGTGGTTCAAAGATGCTTTTGATTTTTTGAACATTGACCTTGGAACATCCTTCGCTACATTGGTAGCCTGTTGGCTCAAATTTGAGGGCCTTTATGGATGGAAATCGACCAGAAGTGTGCTTTCAAGTGTTAATCGCCCCAAAGAAGTCAGTAAATGGATTCGGTATGGACGTTATACTAAGATCAAAATCGCCATTGCACCTTCACAAATCGAGGGATTTGCGGATAGAATGTGGCTGTGGTGGTTGCATCTTCAGCCAAAATGGCGAGAACTTGGGCAAGATTTGCGGCCCTTACCATTGGAGCAATTTGGAGATGACTGGAGGTTGCTCGATGTTCATGGTATCAACGGTTGGTTGAGTTTGTTGGCTGGTCTCAGATGGTGGGGTGAGAGTCTTGCCCAGCTTGACAGCTCTGAACGAAACAGCCGGAGTAACGATTGGTTAGAGCTCATAGCGGACATGTGCAAAATGCTCAAGGGTTTGACTATGTACAAACAGAAGACGATGTAGTTTATGTAGAAGTCGTTTAAGTTATCTTAGACCTTGGAGTCCTCAGCATCCATGAGACATAATTCATATGGTTACAAATTCCACTTTGTCGACTGACTCTTCCACTGGGGACAAGAATCTCCAAATGGCAGAGAAATTTGAGGTGACTATCAGGAATAGGGTTTCCAGTATCAATACTATCAACTTGTGATGTTCCAGATTGTAAGAGAGATTTGAGAAAGCCAGTACTTGAAACATTGAATTGAATCGCAGATTTGCGAAGAAAATAAGGAGGAAAAAGTCAGTCTTTCCATCTTGAAGTCAAAAGATAAGTCTTGATTCCACTGTGTAAGAGGGAGTAAGTGTTGTGCATCTTTTCACTTTCCTGCCTCCACTTCGAAAGTCAGTACGGGCACCAATTTCTCTGTAGTCTCCCCTTTTGTTGAATGGAAAACAAAAACATGTGTGTAGTTTGCGTTCTTCTACTATCCACAGTAGCGAACATACAATCACCTGGGCGTGAAGGGTAAAAATTATTGCCGTTTTCGAAATAGTTGGCGGGACCGCTCTCACGCTTGAATTTTCGTCGAAACGCTGGCAAACTTCGGTGAGCAATATCTCAATAAATATTGCACGGATTCCTTAGGTATTGATCGCGTTGAGGAGCGGTAAGCAATGCGGAGGTCGCCCCATAATTAGATTTGCAAAATTCAAAAAATTCCGCCCCTTCACTCTGACCACCTCACTCGACCTTGTATGATGTTTAGCACTTCTTCAAAGCACTTCAGCATTGTCTCAAGCACGTTGGGGTGCAGTGTGTTCAAGTCGGACAAGGATTTGATTCCATGTCAGGATACTCCTGACCCTGGTCCGCTCGACGTCATCCAAGTCTGTTATACCAAGACGTTTTGTACGATCTCACTCGTCTCACCTCAACATTAATCATGTACTCACACTGTTTCATTCTTACGTCTCATAGGTCTCATTAAACTACATATATAAGCCCATTGTAGTTGTCGGTGGAATCGTCGAATCAACTTTCATTGATTCTTCCACTTCCCACTGCCGAGTCTCCAAGACCGCGCCCCTCAGCCCGGTCCCTAACATCCTAGAGAGGCAGTGACCTTTTCACCTATTTCGATGAGCAAAAACAGATCCAAAAATCTTAAGCTCTTGATTTCATGCTCATGATAAGTATTGTATCATTGCGTTATACACATTCAACATATGGACTATAAATGGTGTCAATTCCCTCCAAATTCATCTTGGGCTGCCATGTCTGCAAACAGCCCCCTCTGGATCTCCAATTCATGTACTCTAGCTCTGCTGGCGTATGCACAGTATTCGAAAACTTGAGCAAGACGGCCGCAGAGCTGGATGTCGGCATCGATCTGAAGTGTACTAAGTTGAGCCAGTTCCCTCTCCTTCAACTCGATCTGTTCCTCCCTCAACCTAATCTGTTCCTCCCTTAACCTGAGCTCTTCAGCCTTTGTCTGCAATCTAGCACGCAATTCAAGGGTGTATCTACAGATCTGGTTCCAGGCGAGGGCTGCCTGCAATCATCGTCAATGAGGACATTCTTCCCTGAGTTGGCAATTACTCACTATGTCTCCAATAACCGTAATGGCCCCAACGACGGCACCAGCAAGACACACATAGGCAAGAGCGATGATTATTTCTCCTTTGATGGTGTATAATCCGGACAGAACATCTAAAGATTGAAGGTTAACTGCAAATGCCTGAGCGTAGGAGAGGAGATTCACACCTGCAAGTAAGGTCGACATGGGCACCGAAATTTGAGTACTCGATTAGGCAGGTTTTCAAGAATGATGATATAACAGAATGGTGGCGGGACATGTGTCCTGTGCATGTGCGAGCAATAGGCGATCAATACCTATTGCTCCAGTGTCTGGAATTATCCGAGATACTTTCTGGTAGACACTTTGGAACCGTGTATGATACCTCATGCTCATGTCGTCAAAGATAGGGGCCCGATGGTTGTTTCGGTCGCGGCGCCCTTCGTTGTTATCTTACATGTCTTAGTTCGTAGCGCCTTTATGTATTTGATATTTTAGTTATTTTATAT
This sequence comes from Lentinula detonsa, assembly GCA_027921405.1. Lineage (NCBI taxonomy): Eukaryota > Fungi > Basidiomycota > Agaricomycetes > Agaricales > Omphalotaceae > Lentinula > Lentinula detonsa. Next base: position 738,343 of record JANVFU010000017.1, read on the forward strand.
ACTAGGTATGTAGACCTGAAATAAGAACGGTTTCCTCCCATTCCCTCCCCCTGCTCTCGTGTTGAGCATCGCAAAGACATCCCGCCGACTCGACGTTCACTTGTTCGGTCGTTGCCGAACCATTCCGGCCCCCAGTATTTCAACACATGTGGCTTGACACGAATCAGATAATTTCGCTTAGTACTAATAAAAGGGTACATGCAGGTTTCCATAATACTTACGAGTATAATGCTGAGGGAGCTATTAGCTGCTGTTACTACATTCTTTTTCATAATCTTCAAACTCCCAGTGTACATATGCAATTAAATCACAGGTGGAGGGGAGGGAACCTCTACAGGAAGGGGAAGGGAGTTGGAGGGAAGGGAGGAAATCAGGGCTGAAAGTTTGAACCAGGGTCCACTAGTGTATCGGATGATGCTCAGGGCTTGCCACCTTAGACAGGATCATGGCATTTGTGTCAAAAACATGTGTGCATTCTACATGATGGCATGTCCCGAGAGGCCAAGATGCAGGCTAAGTTCGGCTTCGAATCGAACTTCTAAAAATCAGTTCAACAACACTGGACAGTGCACTGCATCTGGACCTCGATAGGAATGTGGAACGAAATTCATCAATATCACTTCAATTTATTCATCTCTAAGATATTGGTAATGCCACCACAATCTACTGTGCGGCAAATAGTACGGCTGTCATATTTTGCCAAGAGTAAATGCCAGCCTTCCAAGACTCAAGCTCATAGGACGATCTTCATCGGAGTTCAGTGTGTTGCTTTTACGGCACTGTACACCCGCATTACTTGGGGAGGGGTAGGGATTTCTGCTGGTGAGTATCTCTACTTTCTTATCATACCTCCCCTGGCGCTCAGGTCAGTGGTTTCTGATCATGCAAGATGGAGAGGTCGAGAATGACCGCGTAGTATGATTTTCATTGTTCGTGCTGGCTAGCTTAGAACATATATGATGCCTCTTTAACTATGAACCTCTTACAAGATTGAGCGACAGACTGGACTGAACAGCCAGACACTCAGATTGAAGCTATCTTTGCTTCGACTATGGCATCCTACTCCGTGAGTGCTATTCCGAGCTCATACTCAGCAGTCTGGAGATTGTCTGCACATTCTTCTGTCTCTTTCGAAAGTTCCTCTCTAGCTTGGAAGCCTCTAGCCTGCATTCCAGTTTCTTTATGCTTGAGGACCATGCGCGTTTCCTAAGCCGCAATCAGTGAATTTCGAGGTAAGTGAACATCAGATGCCATACACAGAGCCGTTTTGCATGGAGAGCAGGCCAGATGAATAGAACCACCGTGCTCACAGTGACCACACACATGATCAGTGAAACTCTGGAATTCATGAGAAAACCATCGGAAGCTGGGGTGGTGGTGATCGAAACAGGCAATGCCATCGTCAGAGAAGGGGCACTCAAATCACCCATAAGACTGCCGCTGAGGGAAGATGTAACGCTCTTGGATGAACTCGCTGTGGTTGAGGATGGAGGCGCCACTGTGTTGGGCCCATCGAAAAAATCAACGAAGGCCTGAAACATCAGGTGAGTCAAGTAGTGATTGGTAATGGAGACATGCAAGGATGGTATGGAAGTTGTTGCAGTCGCCGGGAGAGGATCGACTAAGGATGGCAACATGGGGTGAGCTGTGGGAGTCCCAGCCATAAGAATCGGGGGAGGCAGACCATTCATGGTCAAGATGGCTGGTGTGGGCATAGCCAAAGAAGGAGATGCCTGTTGTGATTCCTCAAGATCTTTCAAGTTTGCAACGGTCTTGAACATGTCTTAAGATTTCCAGTGAGTGCCAGTTCCTGTGAAATTTATAAGTCAATCCCAGGGCCAACAGGACAAAAACATGTAATCTGATATGCACATGAACATGAGGAGTCTTCGACTCCGATGTAGCGCCTCACACCTTTCAGAGTCAACTGATTTGATCTTAATCTGTTCAGTGTTTCGATTTAGAACTTGGAACTGGGTTTGAAAGACGGAAATTTGATACGGGAGCTGTCTCAGACTCAGTGGGGATATGGTCAATAGATCTCATCCTGTTTCTTCTCTATTGACCATATCCTCAGAGTCTGACGGCCTGGTCAAACAAACATCAAGAAACAAGGCGAGAGGCTGTGAGAGCCCTTACCCTTGAAGCTCGGGGGAATATGGATAGCTCACACCAAAGTCTAGCGAGCATTGAGTCGAAGGGGGTACTTTATTTGAACTTATATCATATAGCTTGCGTTCAAAGTGTATGCTACAACAAATCCAATCCTATCTCAGGCTATTGAATGTAGGACGACATGCTCAAGTGTTACGGGATTTCTTCGAAGCTGGAATACTTATGGTGATACGCTCTTTGGATTTTGCTCGAGCTTCATCTGCAAGCCTACTATCTGTTTTACGCTTCAAGGCTGTTTTCTCGTATTTGAGGCGAGAGCAAATCATATCATCTACCACCCACACATTCTCGTAATCATTCAAGAATGGGAACTTGGTGGTAGCCTAAGGAGCGGAGTGAGTAATTCAATAATGTCAATGATTTGGCTCTGTTTTACCTGATCCTGGACAGCCTGGACAAGGAGCAATGGTTGATCTGATAAGGATAAAGAGCAGTCCAGTGTTTCCAAGACGCATGTCCGAATGAAGCCCTGTTATTTATGGAGTCAGAATGAAAGTCTCTTCAGCAGCAAGGACACGGTAACAATAACATGTACAGATCTCCACTTCTTGACGGGCCACTTCAGTGTCGCCTGCAGGTTGTAGCCTCCTCGACCTGGCCTTCCAGCTTCTCCGTCGGGCTTAGGTATTCCACCTGGCTGTCCTTCTGAATGAGGATGGGGTAGTCCAGGTGCCTCAGAGTCACTCCCAGAGTCGGAGCTGTATGCAATTGGGGTCTGAAACCGACGGGGGTACCGAGAAGAGGGGGTAGGAGTCTCAGGCATTGACGGCGTGGCAGTATCCACATCCGGGAAGACCAAAGGGACAGATGCAAATCGTACTCGCTGTTGATACAAGAGTTCGTCAAGTATCAAGTCCTGGAATTTGATGAACAATGCACTCACTGAGGTCGGAACAGTAGTGAACATTGTTCGATCTACCATATTGGGAGTTCCTTCTTCACGAAATTTTTCCATCTGATCAACAAAGTGGGAGGAAAAGTATGCCATGGGAAGGAAAGTTGGGGTGCAAGTGGCTCAAAGAAACGTTGCAGCAAGTGTGAGTCTCTTGAAGGCTAGGGTTAATTCTACATATATTATATATACGCCCGGGGAAAAATCGATTTAAAATAACATGCGGCAAGCAACGGCACCATCATCGGCCTAGGCGCCAATCTACCTTCTAAGTGAAGAAGATATATTTGGTGGTCCATTGAGATCAATATAGTGCACTTCTTTTTACCATGACCATAGTTACACACAACGATTGTCTAACTATCAAGACTCAGGTCAAGCAATCGTATTTCTCTCCTATATCAGCTTGATGAATATCTAGGCAGTATTCCCAAATGATCCGCTTCTAGTATATCCACCTCGTGCACTTGACATATGAGCTTTTCCAGGAATTTCTCGCGTGTCATAAGCATGCCTTTATAAAATAGTGACGAACAAAGAAGACCAAATCTTCTTGCTTTCTTCAATCATGATTAGCTTCTTCCGATCCAAAGAACTCTACAAGGAACCGACAACTCTCAAAGGGCCCGAAGATGCGGTTACAGCTCTCGCCTTTTCTGTCCATGGGAAGTTTCTAGCGGCCGTCGGTAAGCATCCATGTTTGTTTGTGAACCAGAGGGCTAATATGAATTCCTAGGACCTGGAGGGGTCAATGTTTGGAATATGAGCACCCATCAGAGCGTCCCTTTCAGTTCTTTGCCTGTGGGAAAATTTGGGACTTCTAGCGCTACAAGTGCCACTCGTGCCACTCAACTACCAGAGAAGGGTAAATTTCCAGCTCTTGCCTGGCTTTATTTCGCACAGAGATCTCTTCACATTCTCCTTCTCGGTACATTGGATGGACAGCTACAGATTTGGGACTACATCGACGAACGAATGGTAAGCAATCTTGAGCCTACCGTGTCTGTGTCTGTTGAAAAGCTCGTACTTCTAGACTTTCGAACTGAACAGGAAGATTGTTGATATCACATTGCCCCCTGGAAGCATTGGACACAAGCAGGTTTTGTCTTTGGATGTATATCCCCGAGAGGTAGCTTTTGGAAGCCACGCTCAAATAGTGGCTTCTTACACCAGCCGTTCTGTCCTGGTGGGGACACTGAGAGCAGATGGGGATTTCAAACAAAGATATTTCACCACTCTTGAAGCAGGTTTCATGCCCAAGACTGTACGTTTCGACAAGAATGGGAACCTCCTTGTTTTTTCCATGTATGGAGGCATTGTGTACGTCCATCTGACTTCTATCAACCCTGTTTTGACATTCGTTTCCTATGTTATAGTACTCTACTTGATGTACAAACGGGTTATACATTATGGCGTAAATCAGACGCCCCAGAGTTCATGTGTGTACTTCAAAATTTTTGTGTTTTCGTGACTGAAACTTTGATGCATCAGGGCTACGGTTACATTGGACGAAGACTGCAAAGATTTCATTGCCTGTACCACTCAAGGATTCGAACTATGGGACCTCAATCGCATGGTCCTTCTGAAGGAATTTGAACAGGCTCCCATCTCTCTTTCGCTTCCGAAACATGCTTGTTTCAGTGAATGGAAAACTAAAGTCATTGGAGGAACAGATCGTGCATGTGCTGAGGTCTACGACATCAAGAGCGGCCGGTTCGAACAGCGTCTGAAATATCCTAATGGTGGTATGGTACAGGCCGTTGCGGTGAGCTTGTCTATTTGGTCTTTCAAATTCTCAAAAAACCCACATGTTTTGTTCAGGCTTACCCAATGCAGGACCGTTTCCTTGTTGCGGTGGCCGGGGCCAATGGAAATCGTGCAAGCGACGTGATATTGTGGTCCAAGAACGTGCAAGTTGGGGATCCCCGTACCATCCCTGAGCCAGGCAGCTCAGATAAGTACCACACCATCCGGATCAAGAAGAGGTATATCAGGTCAATGACATGCATCCTGTGTGGCATATGGATCATGCTCATACAAACCTTCATCATAATGCAATTCTCCGATGTAAGGAAAACAATTCCAGTTTCTCAATGATTCATGTAATGTGATTCCATTAGACTATCCGTTATTATGCCTGTCATCAAAAGTTAGGCTTCTGTTCTCCTAGTTTGTCTCTGGCAGTACCTATGGTCATCATTCCATCCTATACCAAGGAAAGGCTGTCCCCTGGAAGCCAAACCACAGCTTCTCGCTACCAAGCCGTTCACGCCATACAAGAGCATGTGAGTCTTTCACGCTTCTGGCCAGAATGGTCTTGACGATACCCTCCCATTGGCGATGATAGCACTAGGAACATTGACGTTGTCGACCTTGTTGGTGGAGTGAATTTTTGACAATGTTCAACAACGATTGTATCCTCTATCGAGTATGTTTGTAGATTCTGACATCCAATCGAGCTCATTTGGCAAAATAACTGAACCATGACCAAAATTCAAACACCTTTCCTTACAACCATCGTATATATATACTACTTGAGCCTCCCAGAGCACTGGGAGCACGTCAGAATTTGAGGGACTCAAGCCTAAAAATTTCGATGTCTCCGGAGTTGCACCAGAACCTGCGAGTTCTGATGGACACGCTGATAGATGCTTGCATATGTCTAGACCATGTATTTGTTATCAACAAAAATTTAAGCTAATAGCTAGAAGAGAAATCTATTACATGTAACATCACCCTTCCATTATATGATTCAAATCCTGTAATGTGTAACATCGCCCTTCCTTTATATGATTCAAATCCTATAACATGTAACATCACCCTTCCATTCTTCGTAGAGCTTATGCAACCTTCTTTTTCATAGCCTGCCAAAAATATGATTCAGATCGGTGACACGGACATCAAGGACAACACACTCCACAACCCCGGCCACTTGGAGCTGATCTAGACGCTCCCGTTCTCCCTCCCCTGGCTCCTATGACTATTTGCGTCTCTTAACCCCCCCAGAATCTCCTTCAACTGATTGATTTCTCTTCCTCTTCCTGTTGTCGAAATTCTTGTTGAAAGAGCCGGAGAGTACAGTAGGATATTCCAAGGCTGGAGGTTCCGTTGGTGGCAGGCCACGATCTGTTGAACAAATCACCTTCAGATCTTCGAAGTATGATTTATGGGTGAAATGAGCAATTGAAATTCGTTGCTCTCCCTCCCATAGGTCTACCTCATGATCCAAAACTGCCCCTCTGAGCCAAACAATATCTCCTGGCTGATAGCGAACCTTGAGATTCAACTGACGAAATATCAGCCACCCAGACTTTATCCGGCCTAGTACCACCAGAGCGGCCCATGCGACTTTGGGATCTCTGGAGTCTTTATGGTCGGGAGTCTGACGGTTCCACATCACAGCCCGACCTTCCATCAAGAGCGGGTCTACCGAATCCAACAATTTGACATAGGGGTACTTCTCCTCGGCTCGAGTTCTTGCTGCTTCTAAGGAGGCGTGCTGAATCGGGTCTATGTTTTTCAGAAAAGAGTTAATGCCTCGGGAAAAATATTGTAGTTCGGTCAATAGCTCCAGGGATTTACTGAAAGCTTTGCCTGATTTGGTGAAATCACGTGAAATCACCATGTCGAGGTCCTACATCCTACCAGTTTGAACCGAATAATATCCCAAACTAGAGACCAGAGAACTTACCGGTCTCCCGATACCATGCCAGCACCGTACTAAGTGGACGACACCAGCGACTTCACCTTTCCTCTCCATGTAAGAGTTAGGGTTGTTTTGATGGAATTTGTCGGCAGTTGGCGTGACTTTGATATCCAGGGCTTTACCGTAATCAATTAAGAGGTTGGTCAAAACCTCCTAAATATATTTATGAGCAAGGAAAAATTCGGGACAATGTCAAATCCATACCTTTGCCTTACGACTTATTCCACCAGGAAAGTGATATACCAGATCATAGCCATCTGCACTCATCGCCCTTCTTGGTATGTCTTTATCATCTTCTCCCCAAACTGTTCTCTCCCTAGGTGCTATTAGCCGCTCCTGGTACTTCCGCCGCACTGTGGATGTTTCATTGGTCGCCTTTGAGAAATCAAAGTTTTCAAAAATTTCTGGATTTTTCGGTCAGAAATGTCAAAAGGAACTAGTTTAAGTTCTGACTTACGGGTGTTGGTTGTCCGCTGAGCGATACAAACTAAAGTCTTTGCCCTTTGTTGGACTCCCCTCATGATATAAGCTTCATTGCGTCCTCTTTAGAGAACTAAAGTATCAATGATCTGGCCGGTCACATTGAATACAAAGCTTACCTCCCTCTTCTTTTCTTCTTAGGTAAGTTGCTAGTCAGATTGTTGTTTAGATCCTTTTTGTCCCCTGAGTCGATTCCATAGTCAGTTAAAGGCTCGTCCAAGGTGCGAAAAGCAGCATCGAGATTGCGTTCTATCATTCTGAGAATACATGGTTGTGGCCCTTTAGCATATTAACGGCTGCAAGCCAGATCAAATTCAAGACTTACTTTTCCTTCGGTTTGTCCGCCGTTGGTCGCTCCACAACTCTTTGAACTGCGGATGTTCCCTCCAAATCAGTATCCAAAGCCAATAATGTGAATTTCAAAGGTTGACAATCTTCTTGCAACTGCACCACAGTCAGCAATGAACAAAGATGAGGCACAAAAGGAAAACAAAACAAAAAATAGGCAAGGATACGTATAATTTGGCCATTCTAAGCCGTCGCTGATAGACAAACGACGGCTTTATGGAAGATATAGTAAGGAGGGTGGCACTCTGTGAAGGGAGTCTGTCGCCGATGGACGAACGACAGGCATCCTTGAGCCTTGAACGAGGAAGAAAAAAACTAAATCAAAATTTAAAAAAATTTACGATTTGGGACATGGGAGTGATGGAGCAAGGATCCGAATTGCTTCAGATCTGACATAATCGTACTTTTCTCTCCGCTCAACTCTGTAGGCTCCACCACTCCGAAAAGATCTAGTCCTCTCACAAAAGCTCTTTCCCTTCCAGAACCACCTCGATCTATCCTCACGCATGCACAAAATGATTCAACCACCTCACTTGATGTTGACAACACGTTTGCATGCAGTACTTAATAGTAAAGATGGAGGAATGGCCATGCAACAGCAGCCACTACAACAACAAATGGGTAGTCTGCGGAACGAAAATCCTATGGACTCGTGAGCTCCCTCATATTCCCTTATGTTTCCTATTTTCAGCCTAAAAATATTTGCTAGTGTATCTGGAAGTGCTGGAAACAACGGCGTTCTAAGCTCTTCTCCAGCGCAACAACAACTCCAGAACTCTTCAGGTCCCGTTCAAAGCCAACCCCAGCCTGCCCAACAGTACCCACCTCAATCCGCCAAACCGTCATCTTCATACCCATGGTCTGCCCGGCGTCTTGTTTTACCGCGCGCCCCCGGTTGTTCTAAATAAACCAGGCATTGTACCTCCTACAAACCCTTCACCACTGCCTTTTCCTCGATATGGCCATGCACTTCCTGCTACAGCTACAAGCATAGGTGAATTAATCTTTTCGGTGGCCTGTTCGGGAGACTGCTCGGAACGATTTGTACCTTGTACATGGTCGCGAACTCTCTTCCACGCTTTTACAAACAGGTGGCGAGGTCCCTTCGCCGAGAGTTGGACATGCAAGCGCTATTGTTAGTAGCGTTCTAAGTGTTTTAATTGTTTGGGGAGGCGTTACGAAGACGGATCCCAAAGTGAGACAGAGCGACAAGCAGGATGATGGTCTTTACCTACTCAACCTTGGTGAGTAGAAATAAATTACTCCCATTGAGGGCACATCTTACTCCGAATACAGCTACTGGTGAATGGACTCACGTCACTGTCAACGGTCCCGGTCCTGCCGGGCGATATGCTCATGCGGTAACTCAGGCGCACACATCCAAGTTTATCGTCTTTGGCGGACAGGTCGACGGAGTCTGCAAACGAAACAGAAAGAAATGCGGACTTTTTCGCATATTTTGGCGACACGCCCACAAGTTGAACCCTCTATTCCTTTCCCAGGTTGTCCTTATCCCACGGACTTGAATATACTTGATACAGAGTCAAGCTCGAAGTTCTTAAACGACAAGGACATCGTGTCGTTGCGAGAACTCCACTCTGATCTTCGGCGAATTTGTCTACGCGCACGAGAAAGAGGGGTCAAGCTGATCATAGATGCAGAGTACAGGTCCGGTAAAACATTACCTCTCCAAAGGTTCCTGCAGCTGGCTAATACGATATGATTGCAGCTGGTACCAACCCGCTATTGACGCGATGCAATTAGCTTTAATGCGCGAGTTTAACAAAGTTGTCTCTGATGAATCTATGCCCGCGGTGCAGCCACTTATCTATGGAACGTTCCAGGCTTACCTCCGGAGGTGAGCATACTGTCCGTTTTCATCATACATATAAATCCCTCAACAATGCGGTTTATAGGACTCCTCTTCACCTTGCCCAGTGTTACGTCTATGCCAAAACCAACCTTGCAATGGTCCGATCAAATCGATGATTGAACCACACTGCTTTCACTTCATTGTTGGCTATGTATTTCTGGTTAAAGGATCCGATGGATCCGACGGATCCGTGCGCTTCCAGACGTGTTACTGTTATATTCATGCAAGGGAGTTCACTATCATTCACACTCTACTTTGTTTTTGTTAACTGACTGCACAATCGGATCAGACCATCGGATCCGAAGTGGATGCAGTTGGTCCTTTACTTGTAGTTAACATCTATACATTCCTTCATCTAACACTTTCACATGTGTTATCTTTATTACTCTGGTTAGCTACAAGAATTAGTACTTAAGTAGACTTGTTTCGAATTGTTCCCCAGCTTAAAATAAAAAAGTTACTACACCCCTTTTAACCATTACTCCTTCTTGATTACGCATAAATCTCGGATCCACCGGACGCGCGGACAGTGCGATCCTCCGGATCCATCTTAATTATCGAACTTCACTGGGACACCCAGATAGCGTATAGGGAGCGTTGCTAATAGCTTCGCTGAAGTCCCATCACACTTCCGAAGGACCGTGCAGCCAACCACAGTTCCCACGCCTCGGAGCCTCCCACGGAGCCTCGGAGCCTCGCACCCATCCTCTCTGGTTGCACGACTATAACAGTATTTCCAGCTACACACTCTATACGTTATCACTCACTTCCTTTTCGACATGTCTTTCGGTTCTGGCCATCAGGACTTCTTCCGATGGTTGACAAGCTGACGCTTCCAATCAGGGCTCCGATTCGGATGCCAATCGGATCCTATAGGACTAGGGAAGTGTTTTTACAATGTGTTCTTTTATTTTCGAGTTTTTTGTTTCATATTTTGTTTTTGTTGTTTTATAACTTCATATTCATGCTCCTTCGGCTCCGATTTCGCATGGAGCTACACCTGCTGTTCGGATGCTTTTCCTTCCGATTCCAGTCCGAAGTTTTTTTGGTTTTCAACTTCAAACTTTCATTTTTGTTATGTTTTTCAATCCCTGTTGATCCAAGTCACCCTTCATCCCTCACACTTGTCATTCTTATGTTGCACACTAGCTATTACATTTTGAAACTTCACACATTATTTGCATAGGATACGTTTCTACTCCCACTTAGAATCCGTTGATTTACCGGGCATACTGAAACACTTCTTCCAAACTCATTTTGTGTTGTTTTTTCTTGAGCTCTTCCTCATTTTTGGATTTTCCAAGCATTTTGCCTATTGGATTCCATACGATGCTCTGCATCACTCTGCGTTGCATCACTTTGCGTGCACCCTTTTACTTACCTTTATGGTTCGCTTAAGCTTTTGTGTTAACCAACATCTTGGCAGTACTTTGTACTGAAGGACCTTCGGATTTCTGTCTCCATAGTCATCCTTCTCCATCTCCGGACATCTGTCCACATCTTCATCCTTTCCTCTTTAATTTACCCAGATCCCTTTGCCTTTACCAGCCAATGGGACGTCTGGATTAAGAGGGGGATATCCGACAAGTTTCCGAAATTCTCACCATCCAATTCACTCTCCACTCGGATCTTCTCTTGCACATCTCCGGATGCTTTGGACCTTCCAGAAATTTCTGACAATTTCCTTCCGGAATTTCACTCACCTTCATATTCGGATCTCCTCTCGCTGCCATTGGATCCGATTCCTCATCTTGTCCACATTCTTCCTTCCATCTCATAAACTCACACTCCTTTGTTTATGCCACTCAATCACGTCTATCATGAATCTCCTCTTGCACATTTTCGGATGCTTCAGACCTTTCGGAACTTCACTCTCATTCATATTCAATTTTCCTCTCGCACAATTTCGGACCCTTCCGGACCCTCCGAAACTTCACTCTCATTTTCATGACCATCTCAATCACCTCTATACACTTTGGGCAAAGGCTTTCGAGGGCTCAAGCCTAGAAGGGGGATACTGTTACGTCTATGCCAAAACCAACCTTGCAATGGTCCGATCAAATCGATGATTGAACCACACTGCTTTCACTTCATTGTTGGCTATGTATTTCTGGTTAAAGGATCCGATGGATCCGACGGATCCGTGCGCTTCCAGACGTGTTACTGTTATATTCATGCAAGGGAGTTCACTATCATTCACACTCTACTTTGTTTTTGTTAACTGACTGCACAATCGGATCAGACCATCGGATCCGAAGTGGATGCAGTTGGTCCTTTACTTGTAGTTAACATCTATACATTCCTTCATCTAACACTTTCACATGTGTTATCTTTATTACTCTGGTTAGCTACAAGAATTAGTACTTAAGTAGACTTGTTTCGAATTGTTCCCCAGCTTAAAATAAAAAAGTTACTACACCCCTTTTAACCATTACTCCTTCTTGATTACGCATAAATCTCGGATCCACCGGACGCGCGGACAGTGCGATCCTCCGGATCCATCTTAATTATCGAACTTCACTGGGACACCCAGATAGCGTATAGGGAGCGTTGCTAATAGCTTCGCTGAAGTCCCATCACACTTCCGAAGGACCGTGCAGCCAACCACAGTTCCCACGCCTCGGAGCCTCCCACGGAGCCTCGGAGCCTCGCACCCATCCTCTCTGGTTGCACGACTATAACACCCAGTCCTACCGCGATGCCCAAGCAAATAACTACAAACTAGGAGTTAAACTCGTACGGGGAGCTTATCACCCACACGAAGTTCTCGCGCACGAAGCTGTTCGTTTACATGGTCAACGCTCTTTATCAATATCTCCGGATGAGTTACCACCTGTGTGGACAACGAAGAGTGAGACGGATAGATGTTAAGACGAGTGTGTGAAGTTGCTCGTGGGTTGGGTCAAGGAAGACCTCCGTCGTTCTCCAACGTCGACTTCTTTAGGTATTTCAATCACAGGCTGGTTCGGGAGGAAGGATCAGTTAAAGCGGTCAGATTTCCCGAATATCGGTGTTTTGTTCGGCACGCACAATTGGTCTAGTGTGAAGCTCATCTTGAATGAATTGGTGATGAACGGGCTCGCTGCTACCGAAAATCCGGGGAACCAAGAAGAGGAGCCCACGTTGAGATTGGATGATGAGGTCACAGAAAGAGTTACTCTAGGGCAGCTGTATGGTACGTGATATCGATGGTCTCGTTGAGATTCATCAGTCTAACAGCTGTCTTCCGTGTGCAGGTATGATTGACGAACTCACCAGCTATATCATTCATAGAACTCACTCTAATTCCCCAATGGTTATCAAGTGGGTTCAGCTCCATGTATCCTTCTAGCTCAGTTACTACAACCCATTCGCAGATATGTACCATACGGAACATTATCAGAGACAATTCCCTACCTCAGTCGACGTGCGATTGAGAACAAATCTGTGTTAGGTGATGGACATGCTTCCGAAGAGCGAGAAAGGGCTGGGCGAGAGATAAAGACCAGGATTTTCGGCCAGAGTTATTTTCCCGATGATGAAGACTTCGAAGTTCGACGTTCACGTTCTTTTAGTCTGACTCGGACTTTGACGAATTTCTAGATCTGCTGGATCTGCTGTTTCAATGAAATCCCAGACCTGAAGCGTTCGGCTCTTGATATTTTCTAGCTGAGAACATCTTGTCGAATGAATTTCTGTACCCTACGGATGGGATTTACCATGTGGAAGCTGTGTATCATTGAATACTCAGAATGTGGAATTTTGAAGGGGTCGTCTTTCGATCCTCTGGTGGGGATCGCACGTAAATATGCATCATTCTCGCTTATTCCGCTGTCTTTCCCTCTCTTTGCTTCTAAGAGTCACTGGATGTACATACTCTTCTGAGGTGCTGATGATATTTCGTGTGTGATCGTTATGCTAGGAAACGCTTTTACGTCTCCACAAGTTCTTTTAACAGTTTCTTCTTATTCCTCTGAAGCACATCTTCTCTCTGAAGGGATGAAGCTTTGAAGAGGCCGTGAACTGATTCACTTGGTGTTCATGTTCTTATACGCGGTATCGGGTTACTGAGGACTTTTAAACAGGTCGCACATCTGAATGAGCATTCGACAAGCATCCGTCAGAGCTATATGCAATTGAATTGAGCTTGGCGAGCACTTCACCGTACCACACTACGGTGTACAAATTTTATTGAAATATTCTAGTACATGTAGTATATAAAGTTCACTTGATGATGATACTAACTTCTGTGCGACTACTACATATCATGGAAAATGTTTGAATTGTGCAATGTCGTCTGCGTCTATCCAATTCTTGTCAGCGCATTTACACCCTCCACAGCTTCTGAGAATACAGACTTCCATCAGTCAAAATCCTCTTTTACCAAGAACCTCCCATGGACAATCTTTCCCATATGCGTCGACAAATACTTGTTGCCCTTCCTCCGAAGTGCAGTTAACTCCCGCAGAAACAATACCGGACTGAAGACGAATGGACAGCCTGTATAGAATATCTCGATGACCTTATTATCGAATCTCGCCGCTGGTCGAACAAAACCATCGCTGTCCACAACTGGGCCTGCGGTGCCTTCAAAATGAGTTCCCAGACCAAGAAAGGCGCACAGATTACGATAAACGTCGTAGTTGGCAAAATACAGCTGACCGGAGAAGAGATTGAGCTGAGAGATAATAAGAGAGTCGGGGCTGCTCCAGCTGGACTGCAGAGGTGGAATGCAGAAAAACTTCAGATCCTCGAAGGTTCGCATTTCGCGCCTTGTTCGAGGAGAATACATGTGAAGATTGACTACTTTGCTCTCTCGTATAGCCGGAAGCAGTTCCTGAACCTCGTACGGACTCAGGACGATGATGTTCATGGCAGAAGACGATGCTGGACAGACAGACAGTAGCCAGTTTACTGGTCGCATGTGCTCCTTTGACGATCCATTTGCTGTTGTCGTCATACTGAAATCTCTCGTCGCCCACAGCTGATTACTCCAGCGCGATGCTTTCTCATGAAGTTGATTCCATGTCCCTCACAGTACTGTGTTGAATAAAGGAAGAAACGCGGAGGATTCTGAATTGAGCTTTCCGGTCTTGACCAGGGCACGCACGTCGTCTAGGACATGATGAGACAGCGGTTCGGCAGGCGGCGGACGCTCCTGTTGCCGTTCCTGTTCTATCTCCTGTGCAACCTCCCTCTCTTGCTCTTCATCTATACCGGCGTCACCTATATTCAGGATACCAAGCATATCGAGCCGGGCCTGTATTTCTGGGATCTCGCGCGCTTTCGCAACGTTAGAAGAGACGATATGATCACTGGACGAAGGTTGTGCTGAGAGTGGAAGATACAATTGTTCAAGTGTCCTCGCTTCTGGGCGGAGCCATGCAGAGCTGAGTTGAGCAATATCATGCGGTGACTTTGCTGCAGACCACACCAGGTTGCGCTCGTGGAAATCGACACCTTGTTGTACCCAATGCGAAATGTGATGCTCAATATCCTCACAAGTTCTTAACATTGCCCATCGTAAGATGTCTATGACTTGGATTACGTCCGAATCGGCTCTCCTGGCATCGGTGCGAATTGCTCGGGCGATTTCCAGCGGGGCGAAGAATAGAACACTTTGTCCTTGCCCGAGCTGACGGAGTCTCATGCATGCTAGTCGATCACACGTTTGATTAGTTTTACATCTGGAATGGGTTAGAGAACACTTGCCTTGCACCAACCTGTCTTTCGTGACTGTTTCACCTAAAGTCACCAGAGCCCGAGCTTGAGATGGGAACTTCAAGTCTGTCCCTCGAGTATGCGCATCGTCAAGATAAATGACGCACTCGCCGAGCCTATTTCGGAAGGACGAAAGAATGAAGGGCTCGATGGTACCATCGCGTGTGAGTACGGTGACTTCGTCTTTGTCGTCAAAGTAGATTGCGGCTTGAGCTTTGCTGTCTGTCTCTAGCCATATCATCGCTACCTCCTGATTAACTTCCATCACTTGAGCACCGACGTCGAAGAGGATGCGTACTGGTGTGAGCAGCGACGCTATATGGGACAGCAATGCTTTTAAAGGCACGTAGTCGAGCTGCAGGTTGTCGGGAGAGATGCAAGGTCCATTCTCGGGTTGCAGAAGATAAGAAAGAACTTTTGCACTTGTACCTTCCTGCCCAGGGAGGCTTTCCTGACGAATCGTTGTTGGGAGAAGGAATTGATTATCGTTAGTGCCACTGAAGCCCGTTTTCACTCTCTGACTCTTTTCTGCTAGATCCCAGGCAGATGTGGAGAGTTTATTCGGGAATTCCTTTGCAGCTTTTGGAAACACCATGGCAGCGAGATAGAAGTCAATGACACGCTTTGTTTGGCGAAATCGAGGCAATAGTATTTCCGTCAGCTGCGTTGGATCTTCGAGGTTGATACCTGTCTCTTGACGAAGCTCTGGAGGAAGGTCTAATCCGATAATCCATGTTTCGTACTCTGCTGCAGCATTGTCGGAATTAAGAAGCAATTGCAATGCGGTGAGGAATTGGTCCCTATCCAGGCCCTGATAGTAGTATGAGAGGCATGTGAGAAGCAAAGTGATATTGGGATGTCCAAACTCTGCATTGAGGGAGGGAACGTCTTTCGCTCGGTATGTAACTGCAAGGAGAGACCTTTTGAGATCCAGCCCGTAATTTACTCTCCACCGCCGCTTCATCAGTTGGTAGAGCTTAGCCTTGGGTAGGCCCCCAGCTCTCTTTACAGTCCATGGCGACACGCCGTGACCAGTC
The DNA here is from genome assembly GCA_027921405.1 of Lentinula detonsa. Classification (NCBI taxonomy): domain Eukaryota; kingdom Fungi; phylum Basidiomycota; class Agaricomycetes; order Agaricales; family Omphalotaceae; genus Lentinula; species Lentinula detonsa. The sequence goes on from JANVFU010000017.1 coordinate 754,554, forward strand.
GACGACGATGACGAGGTTGATAATCAAGGCAATCCGGTGCCAGGATGTAAGCATATATCATCTCGTTATTCACTGCCTCGGCCTAAACGAACATTCGTGGAGTCCATCGCTGGAGAATGACTTTCCGCATGGATGTCATCACTGCTGTTGCCAATGTAACTCTTTCACCTAAGATGCCTGAATATCCAACCATCCTTGAGCTCGATCAGCTCGTGCGGGAACATCCCCTTCGTCTTTGCTGCTTCGGCTCCAACGCTCGGTGCGACGACACCAGCTAAGAAAGCGACAACACTCATAACAGGATTATCTGCGTGCTCGAAAGGGACGCGACCGAACCTGAGGGGGCCCATAGACGCCTCTGAGTCCAAATATGAATCCTCAATAGGAAGAGCGATGAACTTTTGTATGCACTGCTGAGCAGTACGAGTCCCGACATGTTCCTGCACCTTGCTCCAATCATCGTCGTACATTTCCACACCTTCGAGTAGTAATAGTACTTCTTGGTCTGTCCAGTCGTCGTCCGTACTCCCATGTACCACAGCACTAGAGAGTTTGACAAAGTCACCGCTAAACATGTTGGAAGGAAAGCGGCCTTCTAGATAGCATGGCGCACAAATTTCGAAGTTCTTCTCCTTCAAATGGTGATATCTGACTGCAGAGCAGTCGGAACCACAGGTATCGCAGGTAAAGAGTCCTTGCATTCGTGAACTGCTGGAGCCATTGACACCGTTGGCGAGAGCGGTAGCTTCGGTTGAAGAAACTGGCCGGGCAGATTTATTGGTGGTTTGATATATGGAATTACGAAGTTTTAAGGATGCAGAGGTAGATGAGTCGGCGTGTTGGGAGGAGGGTGTAGCACCATTGATAGCAACAGCACCAGGATTGGAAAGGCGTGTTCCAGGATGTAATGATTGCAGTCCGCGAGGTGTGTCAAGTATGACACAGAAGTGACCCGTGAATGGTGGTGCTAGAGTTGCTGGACGAGTTTCTGGGTCAACCTGTCTATGGATTTAGTGATGGAAACTGTTCAATGAGGTATAACATACCTGATAGTTAATAAGCCCCCACTGTTCTAAGAACGCGTGCACACGCATGATTGCACAGACATCTCCTGCAAGGTTCCTTCGACAAGCAGTGAGCGTCAAGTATTCTGTGGGTCTGAGGCGATATGTGTTGATCATGAAGTCCCGGTAGTCCTTGTATATCGCCGGAGTTTTGGACCTATTTCTCGAGTTGAAAAACTCGGGCAAAGCACGCCTTTCAACAGGATGTATTTTGGACATATCGAACCAGGCAGAAAAAGAAGGAATGATGACTTCGTGAGTCTGAGCAGCAAGATACTTTCTAGCTTGTTCTTCTAGACGCTGTCGAGTAGCTTCCAGCTGAGCTGGATCCTCCTCGTCGTTGTCATCTCCAGAATCAGCGTCGTTGTCAGCACCATCTGCCATGGAAACATCACCACCATCCTCGTCCTCCGCGTCGGCTTTGAGAACTCTGATGCGACCGCCTGACTCCGGTCGAGGTACTGGCTCTCCTTCTGTCGGCAGATTGCCAATCTCTCCAGAAGAGATAGGCTCTAATTCGCTGCGTTTTCCAGGCGCAGTTTCAGGGTCTACGGGCGTAGCATTTTCTGACATCCTAGCTCTCTTTGCGTCACTTTCTTCTGACGACGGGGATCCGGTTCGTTTCTCCATGTTTTTGATTGTGAGAGTCAGAGTCTGGCCTTTGATGGCTATCGGCAATCCAAACAAACAAGCATCGGCACAACCGCACATTTAAGCGCCTTAGCCATTTTCGAGTCCATAGTTTTAATTTCACAAAAGATGCAACATTGTCCAAACATTAAGTATGTGGCAACCCTATATACTAAGTGATAGTCCAAGATCAAACGAGAGCAGTGATGAGGGATAAATCCATCGTAAAAATAAAAACCGGTCAATTACAAGAACTGTATGGAAAGTCGTTAAGCCTCGTTTCCGTCGCTGATGACCGAAGGAAAACATGAACAGATTGGCAGGTAGAGAAGTTGTAACCATAATCCGCGCTGAAGCTGGCAGCTTTGAATACAAGACCCAATTGCAGAGCGTTGTCTGTGCGGTTGCAGATAGACCAACTGTCAGGGGTTCCTTCAGCCGCCAATACTGGACCAGGAATAGAACTGCCATTTGGGTCAGTGTTTACCTGTGCTGCAGTTAGAATCAAATGCTTCAAAAGTATTGTGTGCGTACCAATTCACAATAGTCCTCCGCAATTCCGGCGAGGGAAATGTTTTGAGACAGGGAAAAGGGCAAAGGACCGCCATCCTCCGTGGCATCAGAAACCCAAGTTTCGGTCTGATCATTACCATCGGGATAGCCTATCCCGACCACGCCGGAATTGTTCATTTGGAAGAGGTTACCTATTGTAACTCCTGCGTAGTCAGCAGGCTACCGTTTGACGAAGTCAGTTGAATGTTGAATTTGAAGACGAAAATATAAGAAGACTATGAACGCACCGCGAGAAAAGCCGTTTGAACTTGTCCTGACGTTCCGAACGTGCTCATGGCCAAAGGCAACTCGACGCCGGTTTCGTTGTACTGTGCCCATAAGGAAAAATAATCGGAATTCGTGCTGATGCCATTAATAGGGTAATTGCTGCATCCATCATCCCGCTTGAAAATAGCAGCACCAGAGACGGTGGATGATAAAGCAAGTAGAGACGAAAGTATAGCAGTGGCGACCATTTTGAATGCTGGAAGGGTGAAGCGATGAATTAAAGATGGGGGAGCAAAAAAAAATAGTAATCCTCCTAATCACGAACACTCTCAGACCCTGTCAGACCCTGTCTTGAGTTATCGATGAGGAAGACCCAGGCTACGCAGTGATTGCGATTGAGAAATTTGAGGGTAATTGGCCAATGGCCATTGCATATGTTATGACGTTGAAGAGCTTTGATCCTGGCTAATCCTGGAGCATTGAGAACGTCAAGAGATAAATACTTATAATAAGTTAGGAGAGAGAATCTGATATAACTTGCCCTCATCAGGCGGAGATTTGTTCTAAAATTTGTCATTTGCTAACCTTGAAAGAAATTTATAGGTATCAGTTCTACAACTCAAGATTGAATCCACATATGCTCAGAACGCGAACGATGCACGCGAGACCAGTTCCCAACATGAAACCAACAACACCACGCAAGCCTGAATACTCAAAAATATCAAAGAACAACGCAAGCCATGCCACAATTCCAGTACGCTGCCAGTGCTATGGTACGTCCCACAGGAGCCCTTGCCTGCCCTATCCTCGGCAGATTGGATATCGAAAGGTAGATGTACAGTTGGCTTCAATGCAGGCGCATAAGCAGTCGCTGCAAGCAGTCCTGATGTAAAACCATCCTTGTGAAAACCGTATTTGAGATAAGCGCCAGCGTATGAGATATTCCGTTTGCCCTGAATTTGAGACATGAGATTTTGAGCTTGAACAGCCTGCACAAGCCTTATTAAAAGTGTGTTCGTATAGACGCAACTAGATCATACTTTTCCATCCAGAACAGGATGATCGTAGCTGTAACGTCCAAAATTTGACGCAGGCTCAAACGGAGGATTAAGAGTGACAAGAACAGGACCATGTTCCTTTTCTGAAATATGCTGGAGGTCGTTCATGCCGTCTGTTGAGGTATAAGAGAGCTGTCACAGAAACTAGATCAAAGGACGCACATGTTCTATTTTCAAACAGTGAGTCGGTACTCATAGATACTAATAAAACAACTCACAAAGAAACTCTATCACGATTAGCTTGCCGATTACCCTTTTCGTCCACCTCAGAATATGTCAGGTAGTTCCAACATGACCATGCAGATCGCGCTTTGGGCATGAGTTGTATATCATTGTGAACTACGACCGCGTTCTTGTTCCATTCAAACATCCCGAGAATTGTCTCTTCATCTTTCGTCACGTCGCCTCCAGTACGCAGGATTGATAGAGCAGTATCGGAATGACACGCAAGAATGACATGGTCATAGTTTGATGTTTGTCCAGAGGAAGTGGTAAGTTCTAACGAGGAGCCATTGTTGCGAATGGACGTTACAGGGGTGGACAAATACAGTTGAGAGTTTGGGAGAGAAGAAAGTATCGTTTTTACGTATTGTTGGCTGCGGAAGTGTCAAGAGAAGGAAGTCAAAAGAGGACCGAGATTATGACATACCTCCCACCTGGGATTGTGAGCCAAGAGGGCTTTCCGGTGATTTGGAGGAGATGATGATTGTGCATAAACTGCATCAACGTGCGCGCAGGAAAGTCCAACGCGCACTTATCTGGAGGCGTGCTCCAGATTGTTGCAGTCATTGGCTACTTTATTGTCAAATCGACGGGAAGGCAACATCATACAGCTACTCACGATTAGATAGTTGTCCTGGAAAGACTGTGAGTAACCTTCCTTGTTCAAGTACTCTCCGATAGAAATTTCTATCAAATCTACTGCGCCGCTATTCCATTGGGCGACAAGTCGTTGTGCTGAAGCATTGAAGCGCAGCACATCATAGAGCATCCTCCACATATTCGGATCTATCAACCGTCGAGGCTGACAGAACACGGTGAAGATGGTGTCTCCGGCCCATTCAAACTTGCCATGATCTCTTGAGACGCTGAAAGTCATTTCTGTAGGTGCAACCGGGATCTCGGGATAACGATTTAGGAAGCGAAGGAAGTTTGGATATGTGCATGAATTGAAGACAATCTATGAAAGAAGAAAAGCACTGAATGAGCAACGAAACCAAAATGAGCTTCAAAAGATGTTACGAACGAAGCCAGAGTCCACATTGACGCCTTCTTTGGAGGGAAACCGCACTGTGTTCACGTGGCCGCCAGGTCGGTTGTCAGCTTCGTATAGATGGACTTCATGGTCACTGTGTTCGTTCAAAAGCTATCTGGATATGAATTCCAATATCGATCACTGGCAGAGCGCAGATCATACCCAAGTGGCCGCCAAACCAGAGACGCCAGAGCCAACGACAGCGACTTTCATGGTGGAGAGATAAAGAGGAATTTGAATAATATATGCCCCTTTCCATGGTGTTCTTGGTGACCGTAGCCACACATCCTTTCCCGAACAGTTACTTCCCACGTGTGCAGTTCCTTGAATCCTTCCAGTGGCTCCAACTTGGTTATTTACGAAGTCATATAGACACCGTAAATGTACAGTTAAAAGTCCTTTCCATTCTACAAATATGTACTACCTTCAGCGGCTTCAAAGCTTTGAACCGAACTGCGATTCTGTGACACCAGCACCCATAGCAGCGGTCGATGATATCCCTCCAGTCACTGCCTTGAGCATGTTATCTGCATAGTCTGCTCCACTCCACTAGACGACATATCAGCGCTGTCACTGGAAGACAGACAGTTGATAAATCGTAGCTTACCTTTTGATGTGTAAGAACGTCAGTACCAAGTTCTCTTTCCTTACGTTGAACAAGTTCCACATAGGCTTTCATGCCAGTTTTAGCGTACTCTTTCGCGAAGAGATCAGATATGTATGCGTTGGAGTGCAACCACCGAGGGTGATGAATTGCCAAACAAATCCGAGTTTGCCCTGGAATGAATGAAGATTAACAACGGTAACAATACACGAAACAAAACTTCGTACCAGCTCCCAGACATATGACTGCATGTCCTTTTCATTGAGACCGGCAGCGTCCCAATTGAACGAAGGGGACAAGTTGTATGCAAGCCAGTGTCCCGGATATGCTGCATGTACTCCGGCTGCAAATTTCTGAGCTTGCGAAAGAATGGGCTTCTTTGTTTCCATCCATAACAAGTCGGCGTAGGGTGCAAAGGCGATTGCACGATGAATCGCACATTCTGTTCCCCCTTGGTATCTGTAGTACCCTTCGCGCGTTCGTGGGCTGTCCCAATCCCAATAGGGAACTGAACGCAAACCAAACTCCTTTTGAGCAATGACTACAGCATCGAGATAAGAAGATTTTGCCACTCGAGCCTCAAAGTTCTGAATAGTAGCGTCGTTCTTGCCCTCCTTTCTCAGCGCCTGAGCTAAGGTGGTAGAGAACAGTTGGACATTAGCGGCGGCCTTCCAATTATCCTCAATCGCTTGAAGTTCATCTCCGACTTTACCAGCCCGCTCTGCATTGACAATAGTTTTGTTTAAAGGAGGAAGGGAAGGATTCGTGGAACCGAGGATGAACGCATGATCCCGGTCGTCGATGTTGGAAGTAATGAGTGTTGCGGCTTCGGAATCCGTTCGTGCAACCGCGAGATTTTCGACACCGAGAATATCGTATTGGAGACGAATAGCAATAAGTCTGTTGATATGTTCGGAGATGGGTACGAGCACTTTTCCAGCCATGTGTCCACACTTCTTGGTACCAGGCGCTTGATCTTCTACGTGAATACCGGCTGCGCCTTTTTCGACAAACAGCTTGGTCAACTTCATGATCGCGGTTAGACCTCCATGGCCAGTATCGGCATCAGCTACGATAGGCCGAAGATAATCAATAACAGGGGTTTTTGTCAACTCCATGTTAGACCGGGCTTCTCGTTGTTTACGGTCGTGGAAGAGTTGGGCCATGAACAAATGCTCAACCTTGTTGGGAACGGTGTTTGATGGATAGTCTTCGGAATCATTGTGAGTCTTGCGGAACTGCTACGGAACAAACAACACAACGTACCTGCGAGATCGGGACCGGGTTCATTGGTGCTGGATGCCGTACTGGATGACTGCCAGCCGGAAACATATACAGTCTCGAGATATTTTGCCATTTGCGGCCATTGACAATAACTCACGCGCCATATGTGTGGGAGGGAGTTCCGCGTTTAGCATGTTCACTTAACAAAGCAAAGAGTTTCTGGGCAAGGATGTTGGAGGGATATTCAATTTTAATTGTACCACGCTTCGATACGACGTCAGCAGCAGTGTAAGGTCGTGTTACTCGTGCAAAGCGAGGGCTCTAGGAGAGTGATTGTTTGTTAGATGGTGAAGATACATATACGGAAGCGCTTCACCTTCCACCATTGTTCTACTTGCTTGACCTCTGCTTCAAATGCAGCACGTTCGTTCGACATATTAGATCTCCAGTTTTGTTAACGGAGACAGTGAGTTGATGAGTAGCTCTCGCGCGTTCAAGCCTTTGAGGCCCCCGTATTTATGGAAAGCTCCTGTCGCAGTGAGAAGGACATGTGATAATTTCTCGGAACTCGATTTGGAATCCGTTTTCAAAAGAAAGAAATTTCCGACGGAAGCCCTGTCCGAAGTCCTCTCCGACCAAGACCGAAATCCGCTTTTCATGTGGAGTTACACTGGGATATTTTCGTTCCCGTATAGTTCTGCGGCGAGAAAAGTATCTGACAAAGGACCGCCATTGAAAAGTCACAACCAGGCCAAAGTTATGCTCACCACGAGTCTTCAAATGAATAAATAACGCCTCATTACTACATACTGATCTTGGTCGTATGCTCTTGCATCGGATGTATCATTAACAAATTTGAACACTCGGCATGCGGCGGAGTAAAGATGGGACAGAGGTATGACGGCGGTAGGCGCTGGCGGGAACAACATAGAACGGACATCCGCCCGTCCCGGAGAGTCTAGGTGTTCAGTTCTAGAGCAACGAATTGAATCGCCCTGAGTTGAGACAGTCCTGAATTATCATACTAGTGGCAGTCAACGATGATTGGTCACTCATCATCTCATCTCCAGCTCCGTCCTTCATTACCCTTGCTGTTAATGACGGTCTTTCGGATGCTGGCTCGGACTCTTTATCCTTTGCAAATTTGGAGGGAAGGGAACCTAAAGAGCAGGTGTGCGTTTGTGATATGGTTCCGATAAATCCCTTGAATCATTTCTGTCCAGCTTGAGTTGCTGGAAGCCCTGATAGTGAAGGAAAACCGAATTAGGGATGGGGCGGAGAATTTGTTAGATATGCCACTAGATGTGCGTGCAGTTTATTATATTTTCATCTCATCTTCTGTCGCCATCGTAGACTAATCCTGCGAGTCCATAGCGAACAGAGAATGCCAGGACGCTCCCGCAAATCTAGTGTAGAGAAAGATATTCTGTCACTCCGTTGAAGCAGGGGTAATAAATCTCGCAACTTACCTGACAACAAATGAGAACTTGCACCAGTTTTTTTTCGTTCATTGGTCCCAATCGGACAAGGAAAAAGTTCAAGATCGTCAAATTGGTCGTTTCCAGTATGACCCCGGAAAGGTGCAAAGTTAAGTCAACCAGTTTGAAGAATGACAAGATCCATAGTACAGTTGCTGCTAATTTTGAGGGGGGCTTCATGAATATCGCTTTGGACGGATGGAGCAAATTCGTGACTTTGTCGAACCTTGACCATGCTATCAGAAAGGCTTAACGTTAAAAATGATGTAGATGGGTACCTTGGAACACGATGTCGAGGGCATGGGACTAATCCAAACAATTGCGGGCATGACAGAACAAAGTTGAATATTTGCGGCAAGAAGAACAACAGCAACGTTTTCGAAAAATGTCCTTGAATTCCTACAACTGCAAATGCCATTCCAGTCACATAACAGAGCGTGTCCCCAGGAAAGGCACGAGCAGGGTACCTGGGGCTATCAATCAGCAGATCGCGGGAGGAAATCAAAGCAAGGTCTACTGACCAGTTATGGTACATAAATCCAGAACAAACCGCGACAAGCGGTAGCATGAAATATGGGCTAAACAGATGCCTTTCAACGAGCTCTTTGCTTCCATATGCCATCCCTGCACTCCAAACGCCGCCGAATTCAACTTCTGCCTTACTCCCGAGAAGGTGGACCGGTAAACGGAAGCCAATTGGCCAAGGGAGGTAAAGAGGTCATTCAAGATGACAGATGTCGCAATAATGAGAGCCTGACCGACTTCCGACCCATTGATGCTGTTTGTAGCAAACGTGGATAGCAATGACATATAAAGGTAATATAATGGCCCTTTATTACTAGAAGTTAACTCAATACATTGACTAAAAACTAGAGCCTACCCACCTAGGTTCAGCAGCGATCCTAAGAGAAATCTCAATGGAAGGGGTACAACGATGTGGGTGTTGCCTCGCTCAGCAAAGTAGACCATAAGAAGTGGTATGGAGGCAATGATTGGGATGGGTAACTTATGCCGCCATCGTATATCAAAGACATCATCGAGGAATCCAAGAATGGTTGTCATGAGGAGAGAAAGCAGCGAAGAAAGGTAGACAGACAGCTATACAGCTCTTCAATATTCGAAAGATAGATTCAAACTTAGGAATCTCTCACTCGGGAGTGTGGAAATTCGGGTACAAAGATCCCTTCAGGTGTTTGTGTCAAATGTATGGTGAGAGAATCAGAGAATGCGAACGGAATGAAGAGTATCAGAGCAAGGGTGTAAACACTTGCACAAACGAGCCCCAAGCTTTCTGGTCTAGATTGAATGAGCAAAAGTTGAAAGGGAAGATTGCAACAAAAGGGCGTACATTGGCGTTGCATAATCTTTGAGCAGGTCTCTCCCACTCAGATGCGCCTTAATAAATGTAGGGCCCAAAGCAGGCACCAGATATAACGTAGCTATGAACGCGAATAATGAGAATCCTATTGATGTGTATAGCCCTGATAAAGAAGGTATAGGGTCCAAAAACGGGCGAACGATGAACCATGAGGCTACTGGAGCCAAACCAAGTAAAAAAGTGGAAGATAGCGCGTGCGGGGGAACCGCAGTGGACACCATAGTCGTCGTAAGATCAGAATAATTTACATGCAAGGACGAGAACGACGTTAGCCTCGCTAGCCAGTCTGATAGTTCAACGAAGAGTAAACTTCGTTGAATAACACTGCCACTTGGCGCTGGTGCTTCCATTCCTTCCGTCGACACGCTGCACATGCTAACGCCGCAAGATCCATCTCAACGACATTGTGCACGAGTATACAGTATGTCTCTGAATCTGTCCTTGCATGAGAAAACTGCATCTATATCCAGCTACTGTCATCGGGAAGTCACTATTACTGCAGAGACTGTATCATGCCACGCAATACCACACCTGTGAAAAACATAGCACAAAAAAAGTTGCTGGGGTAACAGTTCAAATATTGATTCATGTAACATACTGAAACTCTTCCTTCGATCGCTTCTAGACCTAGTTAGAGAAATAATCCGGAAATCCTTCGCAGCTACTACCTCGCTTGAACATATCTAGAATTGGAACCAGTTTCTGCGGATACTCTGCACCACTTTCGGACCTGTCCGGAACAGGGACCAACTCTATCTAATGCTAAGCTTGACACCTCTGGAAAGAATCTATCAGAGATCAAACAGTCACCTTGGAATCAAGCTCTTATATACAGGATAGCTCGACAGGCTGAGAGTGTCGCCCA